>PVHP010002130.1:0-94661 GCA_004024765.1 Zapus hudsonius
ATTGCATTATTGGTGATTATATTCCCTTCATGGAGCCTGGGTTCCTAACACACTGATCATTCAGAAACAAAATTTCCTGGTAAGTTTCTGGCACTTCCTGTGAGTTTCTGTGTTTCAGCTTTACTTGCTTCGCAGAGTCTGAGATGCCTATCTATCCATATTTTTGCAAATATAGTCTCTTTTGTACATTCGCTTCCACAATGAAATGATTAAGCAGACAATTTTTAGAATTACCAGAAGGGATCATCATTAGTAGGGTGGAATTTTTGCCTCTATTCCTTCCTTTTATTCCTAAATTCTTTTTAATCTTCTTTCTACTTTCTCATTCACACACCTCCTTTGTCTTCTGTTCTATCCTGCACTACAAGGGGTCTTGGTGACCAGATCCCTTCATGCAATGCATGGCTGCAGATGCTTATGTTCATATTAATTGGCTTCACATGTGGCTTCTTGACAATGACCCATTTCTTCCTGGCCTCTAGAACTAGCCAAATCCTAAATCTTCATCTAACAGTTAATCTCAAAATCTAACTTACTAGACAATGTTCTTTCCAGAGCCTAGGGCTCTGTTTCCAAAATGAATAATGAACCATGAATGATAGAAGTAATTCTGACAAGAGGATTTTGTAACAAAATTACTCCGGAAAGAATTTTGTTCTTTACTAAATCTCTCAATTTTAAGCTTATAAATTATTTTAAATGTTTATAAAATAAAGATTATACACAATGACAAATCCAAGAGTGTTGTGAAGCATAAAAGTGAGACTTGCTTTATTAATGCTGTGATAAATTCCTGCTCTAACTCCATTACAAGATTATAGTGAAGTTCAAATGCAATAAGAATAAAGTAGTTGAAAAAATATCAACTTTGCCTTTTTGGTATAATATACAGGTCATATGTGCAAGAAATTGTACTATTTTTCTGAAATTAACCTTTTAATACCACGACCCAATTCCATTGTGTTGTCAAGGATCCTCTAGCCTTCCCAAAATAGCACTAGAGGATAGGGTTCATAAATCTCTCTACAAACAGGAAAGAGGCTGTCATCTTTCAGCTGACATGGTCACACCTAGTTTTCCTCACCATCCAAGGGATTCCCTTGAGGTGTGGAGGCTCCTGTGTGCTTTTGTAGCATTCTGGGTTAGGAAGCTTTGGCAGAGTTAGGAACCTGGGAGTGGTCCATCTCCCTGTATCTATCTGTCCGTCTCTCACGGCTCTGTGTTCAGATAACCTAATGCTAAACACTGGAGCTCACCTCCCTCTCCTCCATTCATCCAAAGGACCAGGGCTGTGGTTCTATTGCACAACCAGGGCACTTTCCATCTTGGCTTGGGTAAGATTCAATTACTGCTAGATGCCTAGAAACCACATGGAGAAAGATTTCCCATCTTGTCTTCTTAGCACATCCCTGTCTGAAGGGAGAAACTAATACATGGTCTGTTACTTTATGGAATGGGAAGTCTGGGTGAAAATGGAAGAGAAGGGGAGAATGGGAAGAATAATAGTTTACAAACATATTTTATGAAGAGGATTTTGACTAGTGGTGAAAATCACAGCTTTGCCTCCCATGTAGGGAGGCAGCTAGCTTCTTCCTGCATGGATGGGGCATGATAGGACTTTCCTTTGCCCACCTCTTCTCCAAGTGAGGACCCTAAAGACACACCAGGACAGCTCGATAGGCTTGGGCAGCTGAGTGCATGACAGGGGCAGGGAGGAAAGGCAGTTCTGTGTTTCATGCTCCTTTGGTGCAATTCCCCATGTCACATGTAAAGTCACCTCGGACACTCCATGGACACTTAAAGCTCCATAGAGGGCGGGATGCTCTTAACGGATCTCTCTCTCTCTCTCTCTCTCTCTCTCTCTCTCTCTCTCTCTCTCACACACACACACACACACACACACAGACACACACAATCATTGGATCAAAGGTGTCATTTGGACCAATCATTAACAATTTCAGTATTTTATGACAGCTATATCATTTTCTTGATCTGGAAGTACTTGTGTATTGCTTCATTATTATACCTGATGAGGCCATAAAAATATTATTTCAGTTTATTGAGAGATCTGATGTCCCTAGGTCTTGCATGACACACCAAAAATAGAGGCTGTTTCATTTAATTACCATTTATCATAGGGCTAGGTTCAAAAGAAAAAAAAAAAGTATGTTGAATTGATAAGTTTTTTCATATATATATATGCGTGTGTGTATACACACACATATACATACATACATACATACATACATACATACATACATACATACATACATACATATTACACACACAATCTATTATCTGTATTTCTTTGTGAACCGCGTTCTGGTCTGGGTGCATTGGACAGCTTAATGCTATTTAAACGTGGGAACCATCGCCACCATCTCTTAGGCACCAGGCTGACAGTAACCCACGGTGGCTCATGAGCCTGTTATGTCACCTCTCCAGGTTCCCTCCGTCCTATTTCTTGGCGACGAGGGTCTGGGGGAGGCCCTCGCTGGGTCTGCAGAGCCGAGCGCTGTGCACGCGCGCCCCCTGGCGGCCGCCGCCCCAGCCGCGGGTTTGGCCAGCTTCTTTCCTTCCAGAACCGTCTCTTGCCTTCCAGAACCTTCTTTCTTTCCTTCCAGAACCCGACAGCTTTGGACCCCGCGGCTCCGGACCCGCGCTCGTTATCAAGCACGGCCTTTGTGTTGTGCGATTTCCAGGACTTGCTTAGACGTAACCGCAAACTTGCACACACAGAAAAACACCACGACTCGGAGTGTTTTCTGTTGGTGTGAGAAAACGCGGGAAAAGTAAGTAAACAAACAAAAAATCTCGGGAAGAAAGACCAAGCAAAGCCCAGTGGTGCCCTTTGCGGCGGGCCGCCCGCAGGCTGTCGTCTCCGCAGTCTGCACAGCGCCGAGCGCACACACAAAAGCCCAGCTTTCCTTCCCAGAAGCTCCCATTGGCTGAACGGCCTCTGCTCGGGGCCAATCAGAAGCCCGTCGTCAGGCCCGGCAGGCTATTTTTAGCGCAGCCGGGAAAACCCTGGGTCAGGCTGGGGCTGAAAGGCCCCTGTTGGGAAGCTGACAGCTGAATGCGGTCTGGGTGTCTCTGCGTGTTGGAGGTTTTCTTGTCAAGTCTTCGGGCACTGTGACAGTGACGTGGTGGGTTTGTTTGTTTTCCTTTTTCCTTTTGTAAACAACAAACTTGGAAAACACTGCCTGTCCCGGCTCGGAATGATATGGATAGTGAAGAGAAAGCCACATTTAATTCAAAAGCAAAAGTCCCATAAATGTGGTCATCGCCCATTGAAATAAATGCTGGTTCCTGGATGGGGTACATGGAGGTGATTTCACAAAGGATTTTTGTAACGATTATATCGTGATTTTTATACCCTGGCTCGTTATGAATTATGGAATCATAAGCTCATCTCTTCCCCTTGCTCTTTAAAGATGTGTATAATTACACAAACATGTATACGCACGATGTGTGGCGATGAAAATCATAAATCTTTGATGGGTCTTATGCATTAAGAGAGCAGGTTCTTTCGTTTCAGCTCTTACTCAGTGAGCAAAGGAAGTATTTTTTCTCAAATACACTTCAACTAGAGAAGGCATTTAAAATACTCACTTTGTTAATTATCCAATATTTCCAGGAAACGAAAACTGCCAAATGGGAAAATGTCAGGCCCTAAATTTTATTTTTCCCTTCAGCAATCTGTTTCACGGGGCAAATGAGGAGAAAAAGCTAAACTGAACCAAGAGTTTATAACACAAAGCAATTTTATTGGCAGGAAGGGGCCTCTGCTTCCCGAAAAAAGGAAGGGAGGAAACAAATGCGCCTTGACATCCAAAAGACCTTAGGACCCATGATTCATTCTGAAAATAGGTTTCAGGCTGTGGATTCAAACTTGGAGATAGGATCTCATTTGTTGTTGTTAGTTTGAAGAAAAAAAAAACTTTTTTTTTTTTTTAACCTTTCCACACAAGCCATGGGCGTGGACATGGGCGATCTGGATACTGCCAAGGCTGAGAGACTTCAAGACCCCACGTTTCCAGTGCAGAAGTGTTTTCTGTGGCTTTTCTGAGCAAGGGCGGCCAAGCAAGCTAAAGAATCCATGAGAAGTTCTCCAGTGTGGAGGAGCCCATAGAGCTTTGGGGAGAGCCCCTTCCTTTTCACTGCTTAGGAGAAATATCCCCTGGTTTCTGAAGGTGAACTTGAACAACTGCAATAAGGCACTTACTTGGGAAAGAAATTGCTTTTTTTCTTTCCAACATCAATTTGATGCACGCTGGGACAGATTTTTTAAAGCTATGTAATAGCTCCCAGGAGCTTAGCTAGGTTCACGTAGACAGCCAGCTGCTAACAATTTCGTTTAATATGTAGTCTTAGTCAATTCAGAGAGTCTGATAAGTTGAGAGGTAGCTCGATTCTCTCCTGTTTGCTTCTGGCAAAGCACGTGGAACCCCATCAGAATTTAACCCAGGACCCTCAGTTCTCAGGTTTGGGGGTTTTGCTTTTGTCTTAGTCATCTGAACAATCCTTTGGTTCTACGTTTGTCTGCTTAAAAATAAATGCACATTTATAAACCTATTCTTTCCAGTTCTCTCTGTGGGTTTATGTCTCCTGAAGGAAGTATTGAATAAAATAGGTCGCTGATTCATCTTGTCTCTTACCCTTTCTATCTAGCATTTGATGAGACTTAAACCTGCACGGGTGCATTGTGTTTTCTGTGGAAACGGAGACATTTTTGGAGGAGAAACATGCGAATACAATTTGGCTGCATCTCTATTGGATTGGAGAAAGGCCAGGGTGATACCAGGTCCCTATCCAATACAGGAGACAGAACTGGCAACACCAGAATTTAAATGGATTCTTTCTTTTTTCCTTTACTCTGTCTACTTCTCATCTTTAATAGTATTTGGGAAAAATCACAATTACTAATTGATAGGTAAATGCTCTTATGTTAATTGAGAAAGTGGAAAACAATTTGAATTCTTGGACTCTAGCACGTATACCTCCAAATTCGTAGAGGCAGTAAACTTGGCAAAATTGTAACAGGCCAAACCATAGTCCATTCATGACGAAGTAGGGATGTTCTTAGAAGATAGTTTCCTGTGTGCCTGGCAAAACTGTGATTAAAGCTGTCCTGAGAATCCTGGATTTTCAATCATTGGAAACACTTTCAAGGCTTCTTTCCATTTTCATTTCTGGGATATTATCACCTTAGACTAAACTCCAAATTAAATTCCCCTTCAATCCTCACCCCTCATCCCAAATTGTAGTTAGGGTTAGGCATAAATCCATGGGATCCTTTTCTTTTTCTTAAGATTAAGTTGAAAACATGGTAGAGTTTCTATGATCAGGCGTTGGTGTGTGTGTGTGTGTGTGTGTGTGTGTGTGTGTGTGTGTGTGTGTGTGTGTTTGAGTGTGTTAGCACAGCCTTGAGTGTTAATATATAGGGCATGCCCTAGCATGCTCCAGGACACATCCATTTTGTTCTTAGACTGTCGTCTTTCAATCTGGTTCATTTGTGGTCCTACAGAACCAGCTGCGTGGGTGACACTGCAGTAAGTTAGTCTGTGTATCCTTCCGTCTTGCTTTCTCTCTTAAGTCTTACAGCTGCCTCTCATTTTTCTCTTGACCTCTTTTTATCTTGTCAATGGTTCATTGTTGGGCAGACCATGTTTCTAATATTAATGAGAACACTGATAAACATAAAGTATAATCAATGTATAATTTGCCAGATTAATAATGAACAAATGAAATGACCTTTCTAGAGACTTTAGGATCTCATAGAAAATGAAAATAATCAATGGTCTAAGGGAAAATGAGACATTGGCCCTGGGGAGTTCTGTGGATAAATGTGAGGGAGGGAGGGGGGAGGTGTGGAAGGATGACTGATATTTCTGGATTTGGGTGTGCAGCCTGCAATGAAATGTCCAAATTGAAACATCAAAGACCATTTTATTTTATTTTATTTTATTTATTTATTTGCAAGCAGAGAGAGACACACAGAGAGAAAGAGACAGAGAGAGAGATAGAGAGAGAAAATCCAGACACAGACACCGCCTTGTGCATCTGGCCTATGTGGGTCCTGGGGAATTGAACCCGGGTCCTTAGGCACTGGAAATAAGTGCCTTAACCGCTGAGCCATTTCTCCAGCCCCCAGAGACCATTTTAAAACAAACCATTTAAGTTTATATCTAGAATGAGGTCATTACTTTAGAGAAGTGGATATGTTCCATTATTTATGAGGATTTACTCTTGCATATGCATAGTATGTGTGGAGGTGGGTGTGACGTGTGTGGTCCATGTTAAAAACATGGGTGGCTGCACACCCAGCTGTATAAGTGGGTTCTAAAAATTTGAACTCCAGTGATCTCCAGCCTTTTCAGGTCCTCATGCTTGGGTAGAAAGTGTGTTATTAACTGCAAAGCCATCTCTTCAATGCTGTTCAATGCTGTTTAGTGATACATCATAAATTATTATTATTATGGAATTTACATTAAAAAAGACATCAGAGGAAGACATGTAAGGAACTGAAAGCAAATGGGTGAGGCAAACAATTTTAAAACTTGTTTGATGAGCATAATGTTTCAGCAAATCATAAGAACCTGTGAATGCTAGCTAAACATTCTTTTTAACTTGTATCCCAAGTCATCAGTCATGGGATATAATTCATCACAGAGCCAGGTGTCTAACAATTCAGAAGGGGTTGGGGCTGGGTATGGGTCATGTAATTATGAATTCTCTAAACACAAAAGACTACAGAGCACTTAAGTTATATGCCTGGAATAAGTGAGCAGAAAGCCGCAGCCCAAAGTGCTGTTGTGAGTAGTCCTCTGTCTGGAAGACAGAGCTCGCCTAAGGGGTCTTATTTAGAGCGGACCCTTCCAGGGGTAACTCTTTTCTCTCATCATCTTGAGAGCACTGTCATTTCTAAGTGAGGATGATTTGTTGCTTGCTCCTGACAGAACTGTAAAAGAATGCTTTTAAACATCCATTTTTAAACACAAGACTTTTAGCAAAATGCTGTAAAAATCCCTTAACCTTCTTTTGTGGGCATGGGGGTGTAGTGGGCACCAGAACACCTTGATTATAGCAGCCTTAGTATTGTCACTGGAAGGCTGGAGTTCTTGGAACTATCACTTTAGGTGCAGATGAGCAGTCAGGAATTCAGTCTTAAAAACTGCGTTTTAGTAGATCCAGCAATATGAGATGACAGTAAATTAACATCTCAAGGTTAAAAAATTCAGTTGAGAAACCTAGATAGCTTCAGCAGAAGTCTGTTTACCAAAGCAAAGTATACACTACAAAGAGAGTTTGGAGTGGGCTGCCCAGAAGCAGGCATGGGGGCTTCACTGGGTTATTTCTACATTGTAGATTTTTTAAAAAAATGTTTATGAATATTTATGAGATGAGTGACATATTCATTGAGTAAGGTGACCCTTTTCCCCTTCCAAACAGTGGTGGAGCAGATCTCCCTTTAACGGTATTTTCTTTCATGATCTTCTAGAAAAGTCTACAAAGGGGGAGGACCATCACAAACCATACTTCAATGGGCTCTAGAGAAGGCTCAGCAGTCAAGGGCCCTTGCTTGCAAAGCCTGACACCTGGGATTGAGTCCCCAGTACCTGAATGAGTTAGCCAGAGGCCCCAGCATTCCCTTTGTATCTCCCACAACTCTCTCAAATTAATATTTAAAAACAAAACAAACACTGCAAGGAATATTTTCATGAAGTCTAGGTCTTGGGAAGGTACAGACTTGTGGGAGAATGCACTGGGTGCCTTGGCTTATCCACTTGGTTCCTGGCTTATGTGGCTGTCATCTAGGATTCCCATAATAATAGCACAGGGCTAATGAAGTCCACTCAACCAACCAGACCAAGAGAGGAAGACGAAAGAGTTATCAGACATCTGAGAGGATTTTTGTCTTTTGTCACTGCTTGGAGAAAGAAAAGGTTCAACCCACAGCACAGAGCCCAGGCAGAGCCTCTGATAAGGTTAAGCTAGCTGGCTCAAGCAGCAAGAAGAACATAGGTCACATTGATCATGTAGGAATGTGACCACAGGACTGCCCATTTAGATAGAGCATGTGTGTCTTTTCCCACAGGAGATGAGGGTGGAGGGATGCTTCTATACAGAGCCAGAGGTGTACAAGTGGCTCCATCTCCTTTAGGGACTTTGTCTGAAATGAGAATTTGGAGATCACAAGGAAGTGGATATTTTTAGAACCATTTGTGATTGACTATAGGTCATTATAGGCATATTTTCAAAAATATTTTATTTATTTATTTGAGTGTGTATGCAAGAGAAAAAGGCAGATAGAGAAAGAGAATGGGTGTGCCAGGGCCTCCGGCCACTGCAAATGAATTCCAGATACATGCACCACCACCTTGTGCATCTGGCTTTATGTGTGTACTGGGGAATCCAACTTGGGTCCTTCTGCTTTTGCAGCAAACACCTTAAGCACTAATCTATCTCTCCAGCCCAATATATATATATATATATATATATATATATATATATATATATATATATATATATATATATACACTCATTCACTTAAATTGAAATACTAAAGATGAAAAGACCTCCTCTATCTTTGAGTTACCTATGATTAAAGTATAGATTCATGTGGGGAAGCTTACAAAATAAGCCATCAAGTGCTCTATTGAACATACACTTGCTGTGCCATGAGAATATTAGAGAAATATTCAAGTCCAATAAGACACTGTAAAGCCTTTAAGCTAAGACCCACAGAATAAATGTACATCCAATAGAGAAATGGTTGAGTGGTGAAGCAAAATGTGCAAAGGCAAAAGGAATAATATTTCAGAAAATAATTAATTATGCATGGTTAGTGGTAGGGGGTGGAAATGGCATAAAATGAAAACAGATAGTAAAAGCTTCATATATGATGCAATAAATAGAGTTGTTATATAATTGATAAAACCAGGGAACTTTTGTGAGAGATAAGAGAGCTCTTTAAAATTACCTTGACCATCTTGTAAGCCAGGAATGTCCTCGATGTACCAACTATATGCGGAGGATGGAGAAAATGGTGGGCATTGTTACCATCTCCATGCTGACATTGGTCTGGATTTGATTCCCTGACACTGAAAACTAGATTTAGCCATAAACGAGAGCCCAGCTCTCCCTGGGTGGTGAGGGGCAAACTCAGCTGGGGGAGCAAATCCACAAAGAACCCTGTCATCCTGTTTTGCTCTTTTGAGGCTGTTATTACAAAATGTCATAAGCTAAGTGATTTATTAACAGCAGACATTTATTTTCTTATTTGGGGAAGAAGGGAAGTCCCAGACCTGGGTAGATTCAGTGTGTGATCAGAAGCTCCCCGGCTCATGACTATTCTTTCTTCTGGTGTCCTTGATGGAGGGTTTGAAAGCAACAGAGAGCTTTTCTCAGCTCTTGGTGGGCTTAACTCAGTTGGCTGAGGTTCTGTGCTAGAAAAATCAATGGGTACCCAAGCCATACCCCCAATCAGTGACTGATGAGTTTGTAGAGCAGCATGTAAACTGAAGAGGACCCGAGAGGAACAAATGAAAATGGATTTACTAAGGAGAGAGTGAGAAGGAATCCAGGTGGGAAGAACAAAGAGAGAGAGAGAGAGAGAGAGAGAGAGAGAGAGAGAGAGAGAGAGAGACCTATAAAGAACTGCTGGTTTACTGGCCTTTTATGGGACTTATGTTGGAGTGGGAGCTGGGTAGAGACTGAGGTAACCCAACTGTTTTGCATTTAATAAAAGTCAAAGAAAACTATGAAACTACAAGGGCTGGGAGGATGTCGAGCCACTGTAACTCTAAGTCGTTTGCCTCAGGTCACTGACATTTGTGTAACTGCAGCTGGGTTAGTGAAATGTAGCCCACTGGGTCTCCTCGGGGTGTTCCTTGCAGTCATGGGTATAAAGCAGAGATCAGGAGGGAGGTGGCTTGTGGGATGCAGGGTTCATTAAAGCTGTAGGAAAAACACTCTCAAAGGCCACTGAGCCCAAAGGAGCACAACTGTTTCTGGTCCCCATGCAGCCTTCTGGCCACAAACATCTTTCACTTTTATTTCTTTGGCCTCCTAAAAGCTGATGTGCCTGCCATTTAGAGTTTTACCAGAGAGGAGTAAGAAGTCTTGGAGGCTTCTCTGTTTTACATTTGCTTTCTGGCTCTGCTCTGTGTTCATTAGATAATGACCAGTTTTCCTAATGCCTCATTTTCACGTGTTATTTTACATTTCTCTTTTTCAGCTATACATTTTACTACAGTTCCCTAAGGCAAAATAACCCTTGCCAAAATTCCTATAAAACGGTTTTGTATATATATCAAATCAGCATAAACGATGTTATGGCTCTAGACACTTAGCTTATTTCTAAATGAATTCTGACTCTCTTGTTTATACATTTTAAATTAGCCTTGGCACAACAAAATCTTTTAAAGCATGTTTCCTCCCCCCAAAAAAGTGTTCTCTAGATGTAAAGAATTCCCACTTTCTTCCATTTTCAGGGGAAACTTAAGGACTTTAAAAGGAGAGAGACCAGCTACTATGGATGTTGTTTTAAGTCAATGAATTCTGTTAAATTCATTTATATAGGTTATTCAAAATATAGCAGGTTCTATAGAAATGTAGCTACAAGACTAAAACATTGTACACACACACACACACAGGCACACATAGGAAAATAAAAGCAGTTCTTACCTCAAAGGGAATAAGAGATAATTTATTCTGGAGTGAAATATGAATGGCCATAGCCCAATAACATGGATTTAGCTTACCTCAAATTTTGTGTTCCAATGTGGTAACAGTTCCATAAAGTTTTTATAGTTACATAACAAAGAAAGTCATAAATCAAAATACCATTCAAATTCTTTGGCGGGTACATTTGTTAGGAGGTAATGGCAAAGCAGGGAAATCTCCACTATAGACCTCAAATGCTCCGTGATGACATTCTTAGCTAGCGGTGGGTCTGCTGGCATTCCGGAGGTCTTATGAAACAGTCACAGGATGTTGGGCTGTTGTGGTGGTTTGATCCAGGTGTTCCCCATAAACTTAATGTGTTTGAATGCTGGATCCCCAGCCGATGGCAATTTTGTAATTGGAACCTTGTTGGAGGTGTGTTGTTGGGTGTGGGCTTATGGGTGTTGTAGTCAGCTTCCCCTTGCCAGTGTCTGGCACACGCATCTGATGTTAGCCAGAAGGTGATGCCCAGCCTCTGCTCATGCCATCATTTTTCCTGCCATCATGGAGTTTCCCCTTGAGTCTGTAAGCCAAAATAAACCCCTTCCTCCCATCAGCTGTCTTTGGTCAGGTTCTCTGTGTCCGTGAGGAGAAATTGACTGCAACAGTTATACACAGAAATGAGCAACAAATGACTCTTTAAGTTGGCAAACACAGCTCAAGATAAATTGGCTGTGGGCCTGCAGCATTCCAGCCTCCACACTCATCAAAGTTCTGACCAGCTCTTCAGCCTCATAGATACACCTTCTCTCTGGCAACTTTTGTTCACATTTTGTGAAAAGAATAATTTTCAAAGTTGGTTCTTAGGGCACTCAGATCTGGGTGTGTTACAGCTCATGGGCTAGGCAAGGGCAATTTCACCAACCAGATAACATCTGGGATGTGTTATCGAGCTAAATAGAGGACCGAGAGCTCCAATAACCCAACCAAGGAGAAAGCCAGAGGATCAGATTTCTGGTCTTAATTTTCAACCCTCTTCCATTGTGGTACTGCTGTTGACTGTCTCCAGACATAGATTCCAAACAGAAGAGGAAAAATAAGAAGAATGTGGGAACTACATACAGTTAGTCTGTTAGCAGCTAAGTGAGGTAGGGACATTTAGGGGGCAATGCCCTACTTATATGGAGGAAAAAGTTATCACTCCATTATAAGACTGTCCATGAACCCTCAATTTTTTTTTAAATTGCTTTCACTTAAAAAGCTTTCAGCTTATTAGGAAGCATTTGTGAATAAGGCAAGAAAGAGACTTCAAAAGAATCTGGGGTCCAGATAATGAAGTTTGAACACACAGGAGAGAAGTAGCCCTTAGTGAAGGTGAGTCACTCTTTTTATCTTCTTGCCTGTCTTCTGCCCGGACTTGAGGCTCTCGGTGAGCAGCCAGAACTTGAGGCTGAACATGGGAAGGTCCCTCACTGATACTGTAACAAAGTAGACCAAAAATTGCAAAGAGAAGATAGAACTGAATTTATCAAAGAGTAGCCATGTAGTACCAGGAAGGTCTAACCTTTCGTTTGCTGGCTTCCATATATAATGTCAACAGGGCTCTGCCAACCTCATAGCAACCTATCCTTCTGATATGGTTACCCAAGGTCCAGGAAAAGATCTGTGACACTTCCTCCTTACTTTGCCTAGGACTAGTTTTCACTTGCAAAATTAGCGTGTTAACAGGATACAGGATACAGGAAATCAAGCCTGAAGCTAATTTTCAAAGCAAAGTAACAGGTCTACTTTACAAAGTCTTCAACCTATCTGAGGACAAAGGAGTTCTCCAGTCAGAGAAATCTTCCACCCATTGCCTCATAAGCACCTCAGAAACCTACTCCCTTTTCAAAATCAGGGAGTGCTTTTCTGTAACATAGTCTCCCCTAAGCTGCTCTTGAATGATGACACCATTGGCTCCACCAGTCTGTCTCACTGTTTGTTATAGTAGAGACACAGGGTGGGGGCTAGAGAGATGGCTTAGCAGTTAGGTGTGCTTCTAGATCAAGCATGAGCTGTGAGGGGCCTGAGACCAGCAGAGCTGGAGTCTCCAGATGCCATGTAAACAGCTGGAAATGCTCACTTGAGCCTGTGTCCCCAGTCCCTCCAGGGAGGGGAGCACAGACATGGGCCAGTGAGGGCTCCAGGTAGCAATGCTAGTCCCAAGCAATGCCCATCATCGCTTGTGCTCCGTTCACACTGCCTAATTTGAGTAGCTTCTTCGTAAAACTCCCATCAATTACCCCATTAAGTATAGCATCTACATTCTGATGGAATCCTGTTTGATACCTGTACATGATAATACAACTGAAGAAAAAAGAAAAACCCAAATACCCAAACGTTCCTTGTGCCTCGTACCCAGGTAAATCCCAAAAGCCATGTTTAATTTACTTTTTAAAAAATATGTTCGTTCTTTTATCCTCCTTTTACCATTGACTTGAATGTATATTTAATATCAAGGATATATGGAATGACTCGAAAGTTGCCTTTGGAAGAAAAGACATTCTTGAGTTGTGGAAATTACTTCACATTAAAATTTTCAATCATCACCAGACAGACCTTATTAACACAAATTTTTAAAAATATTCAGAACTGAAATAACTGTGATTGAAGAGGAGCTATTCTACATCTGAGGTGGTGTCAAGAGAGATACTTGATCCCTTGCCTTAATCATTAGATTATTGAAACAATAACCACCAAAGAATGGAAATTTCTCCCAGAATCCCATGCTGGTGGAAGGGAAAGGCTAAAGCTTTTGGGCCAGGCAGGGGAAAAATTTGTCTTCTGCAAAGAGATTTCCACACAGTACAAACAGTTTAACATTTTCACATTTTCTGGCCTTTGTCTCATTTTTTAAAAAATAATAAAATTAAAACACTACTATAGAAAAGGTAAAGAGAACCTAGGAGTCCTTTATTCAGTTTGACCAAACTATAAATAAATTCATTTTCCTTCATCAACTTGTGTCCTATCTTCTTTTACAATATTTCTGGTTTATATATCTGACGCCACCTCCATAAAGACTTTGCAAAACCATTCAGAATGTGAACTGTGTCTAACGCATCTCCACAGCTGAGCTACAGAAGAATTCCAGCTATGGGCTATTTCTCCCTGGTCCTCAGGCCCTTGGGTTTCAGTTGATTTTAAGCATGTATGGATGCTTTCTCACAGGGAAATGGCTTTTTGGGTTGTTACCTGGTCTTATTTGTGAAGAGTGCTCTACTACTCAATTGTATGGTGAGTTCCTCCTCATCTGGCCCTTGGTTTGTTTGGGGCACTTGGTATTCTTTGTCAGGAAGGCACTTTTGACATGATGTCATACTGAAGCTTGGGTTGAGCCATTTTCTGGGTGGTTGTTTGACAATGCCATAGGAAAATATAGATTTTGTTTGGCAGAATACACACTTTGTTTGCTTTCCTGTTTAATCTTTAGATTTTGATTTAATCTTTATTCCATGATTGAAATCTGAAAGCCATTTGGATTCATCTTGGGTCACTGTGGTACCAATTGTTCTCAGCTAAGTTGTTTTTGCTATATGAGACTTAAAGAGCCATTGGGATCTTGCCTTTGTTGTGAGATATGCATTCTGATTCTTAGAAGAATTTCCTGCTTACATTAGAATTTGAATAAATATTTTAAGCATCTCTATTGTAATGAGAAACATCTCTATGCTATCTTTGTGGTCCTTTCAAAGAATTACTTTTGCCATCAAGTGATCAGCTCTGAATTAATGTCATTGTTTAGTGAGTCATTCTGTGTATTTGTCTATGTCTATGGTAATTAGCATGATGGAGGCTAAAATTCTGATGGCTGTAGCAAGAGCTCATTCAAGATTTTTCTATATGAGTCCTTTGGACTCCAAAAGGAAGAGAGAAGTTCTTCCTTGAGCCTACTCTGGAAGACTGTTGTTGTTATCATCTCATTCCCAGGACAAAACACCTGAGCAAAAGCAGTTTATAGGAGGAAAGAGTTTATTTCAGCTTATAGTCTCAAGGGGTACTTTCATTATGGCAGGAAAAGTTTAGCAAAGCAGAGGGTTGGCTCCACACCTTGTCATACCAACTCTGATGTAGAAGCAAGAGTGAGCAAACTAGCTGAACTCAGGTAGGGCTCAACTTATCTGCCCCCAATGACACACCTCCTCCAGCCCTTTGGTGGCATTCCTAGAGGAATCCCCAGTCAATAGTACACATTACGTGTCTCAAAACACATCTCCTAGCATTGATTCTTGCTTTCGCCACCAAGATATGCCACTCACCAAAAAACGGTTTTCCGAAGCATTCCTGGAAAAACAAACCCGTGATCAAACAAGTAATGTACTGGAAGCTACTTCATTTTTATGTGGAGGCTGTTGCCTGTGTTTAATTTTGTTGTTGTTGTTGTTGTTTGTTTTTGTTTTAGGGTTTTTTTTTTTTTGGTTTGTTTTCTAGGTTTGTTGCCTTTAAAAAAAAAGTCTTTTTAAAAAATTCAGGCCTAGTTGAAACATAGGTATTGAAATGTTAACTTTGAGCTTCCTTGTGGAATGGCCCAGATCTGCTACTTTCAAATGTTAAATGTGAACCCTGAGGCTGAAAAAAAGAGTAATATATAAAAGCAGATGATGGCAATTTATTGTAAATATAGTTTGGCTATAACCATGTTCAAAAACCCGGTAAATCTATGCAGTCTTATAATGTTAGGTATACTTAACTTCTTAAAAACCCATTAAAGTGGTATATTTGGTTCTATTAAACATTAACATGCATTGTATACATCATTAAGAGACACATGATCTTCAAAAGCTAGTATTATAGAATGACAATAAGCAAATAAAATACCCACTGAAAGAATATATAAAGTAGTATGCACAGAGTCATAAAAATGTTTGTTAGAAAATTGTGTGTGGGCTCTGTAGATTTGATATGGATGTTTTCCCCATATAGATTTTAGGAGCAGATTAAATGTCATTCAATTTATTCATTTATTTGCATATGTGTGTGTGTAATATGGTGTGTGTGTGTAGTGTGTGTAGTGTGGGTGTTGCGTTCACATGTATATGCCCTTGTGACATTCCATGTGCTCACCTGAAGTGGCTGGAATGGAGGAGCAGCGGCTCTCTCCACCACTCCATCACTCTTCCGCAGAGGCTGACTGACCAGGAGCTTGTCATCTGGGGGTGGAGGGGGGGAGATTGTGCTTCTTGGTTCTCTGCTCCCCTATGGACTTGGGGTTACAGATGCACTTGGTTGTGCCAAGCTGTTCATGTGGGTCCTGGTTTTTTATCTGGAGTGGTTTCTCAGGTCTCTTCCAGCCCCTATGCTGGCACAGGAAGTTCTTTTAACTATTGAGAGATGTCTCCAGCCCATATTTCATTCAGTTTTAGTGTAGTCAGGGGCAACAGAAAATGAAAGATCATACAGATGTCTTATGTTAATCAAAATACATTTAAATAATATATATTCAAATCATCTTGTTGGGTTAGAGTATTTGTATATACTTATATATATAATTAAGAAATATGAGATTTTTATTAAGGCTGTGACACACATAAGTGATGGATATGTTGATCTGGTTATCAAATTTCCTTTTCAAAAAGGGATTACAAAAAGTCCCAACTCTTGAAACCAGTAACATTCAGTATGTGGGTAAGGTTTTAGATTACTTGGCAATAGATAAAGGTACTATGCTATTAATTTTTACCAGAAGAAGAATTTTTAACTTGCATTTAAATTGTTGAAATATGCTTCTTTTAAATACTCAGAAATTTTCAGAACTGCTTCTAGGTAGGCAAACTTAAAACGCAAATTTAAATGATTAAAAAAATTAAAGGACCTGCCTATATGTAAATACATATGCTTTGCAAGGTTTCTGGGCTTTGTTCTATAGGAAATGGGCTATTTTTTAAAGATAAAGTTGTCACTCAAAATAACTTTACTATTAATAGATAATGCATTTACTAATAATGTTATAAGTTTAGATATCTTAATGTCTAATTTAGTATATATATATATTATATATGCATTATGAGACTGTTAAGACAAAGCCAGTATAGTTTACAAAAATTTTGTTTTTAGAGTCTTTGTTTATTAGATCATTAGTCTCAATATTTATGTTTATAAGAGAAAGTCTTGTTATGTATCTAATAAAATGCTATACAACAAATCTGAAAAAATGCATTATGATGACAATTTAATTAGAAATTATGTTTTATGGCTTTCAGATATGTATGTAGCCAATATACATTATTCTTTATTTGACAAAATCCTTGTGTTTTCAAATAGCATTAAATAAATGGGGGAGACAAAAATCTCTAGATCTTTCTTATCCCAGATGTCATGTTTTAAAATGACCATATAATGCTCACATCTAAAAATGACATCCATAATTTGCTGTGACTGTAGATTTAAATTTATGTATGGATTATAAAAATAAATCTTAAAATATTTATATGAACTTAGGTTAATCAAAATCAAAGAACTCACACCCAAATATGAAAAGTAGTGTTCATTCTTTCCAAATCTCTGACCTAAAAATATTTCCTCCTAGACCTTTAAGCTCTTTAAAATTGGCCATGAGTAGAACGTTTGGTACCATCTCCCCACCTGTCACCTACCCACCTCAAAGGGGATCAAACCAATGGGTGGGGGAGGGGAAACAAGGAACAATCAAATCAGCACCATGAGATGGTTAATCAGTGATGTCTTCAGAGATATTTATTCAGAGTTCCTGGGTTAGGAAGGTCATTAGAATAAAATGAAGGCATGCTAGGATTATGGGTAACTTGCCTGTGATTCCAGAATTTGGGAGACTGAAGCAGGGGAATCGTGAGTTTAAGGCCAACCTGGACTACAAAGGGAGATCTTGTCACAAAACCAACAAGATGGAGACCTGTGCCCCAGCTCTTCCAAAAATACCTACAAGAGGTTAAGGAGAAACAGTCCAGTTATGGTGACTGGACTAGATGAATGTCTTTGCATCTTGTCCTTCATGTTCTGTTTCTGGTTTTCTATCAGACACAGGCATATTTTGAGAATTTCCTATCAAGTCCAATATATCAAAATGTCTGGGAGCAAAAGGGAGCGAATGTGTCTCCTTTAAAATAGCTGCTCTCTGCAATTTCCCCTATCCTTGTTTTAGGCTTCAATCTTCAGGGAGTTGTGATGAGATTCTGAACTTGGTAGGAAATTTTCTTAAATGTGTCTATGCTAACAAAGGCAACTTAAAGAAGGTAGAATTTCTCTTGGCTCATGGTTTGAGGGTAGAGTCCATGGGGTAGGAATGGCCACACTGCACCTGCAGTCAGCAAGCAGAAAGAGCCATGGGCTGCTGTTTAGTTGTCTCTCTCCCTTTTATTTAGTCTGGTACCCCAAGTCATGAAATGGTTAGGTTGGGTCTTTCCTTATCAGGTACACCTTTTTGGAAACACCCTTAAAGACACTGTTTCCATAGTGATAGTAAATCCAGTCAAACTGAAAATTAAGATTAATGACCCCAATCTGTGTTCCTTTATCATTTTTTAACCGATTTTCTTAAAGGATTCAGTGGTTCTATGAATCTTATTAGCCCTAGTGAGAAAAACCATCTGATATTGTTCAGTGGTTCCAAAAACTAGCTTATGGTGACAATCATCTAGAATGTTCTCCATTAGTACAGATATTTATTTCTTCAACATCTGTTATATGATAATCACTGGGAGAAAGAGTCTTAAGATTTTTTTTTTAATCCATTACTTTTATACCTATGATTCTCACTGAAGGACTACAGAAATTCTATAAATTTTCGAAGTTCAGGCAAGATGTAAACTAGTACAATAACATTCCCTGACTCTGTTCCCTGTTGTTGAGTGTTAAGACAGTCAAGTAGGGAAAACAGTAGAAAATTTAGAGAGATAGTTAATAGTCTTGTGATGGTTTCATCCAGGTGTCCCCTACAAACGAAGGTGTTCTGAATGCTCCATCCCCAGTTGATGGCAGTTTGGGTTTTGGAACCTTGTTAGAGCTGTGTTGTTGGAAGCGGGCTTATGAGGGTTATAGCCAGCTTCCCCTTGCCTGTGTTTGGCACACTCTCCTCTTGCTCTTGTCCACCTGATGCTGGCCAAGAGGTGATGTCCACCCTCTGCACATGCCATCATTTTTCCAACCTTGATGGAGTCTCTTCTCAAGTCTGTAAGCCAAAATAAAACCCTTCCTCTCATCAGCCACTTTGGGTTGGGATCTTTGACACAGCGACGATAAGGCTGACTTCAACACCACTAAACAAACATTAAAAAAAAGAATCATCATTTTCAACATTTAAATTCATCTCCTAAATTCTATGCCCATTCAATGCCCCTCAGTAGTTACTTAGATGTTATTAGTCCTATCATTTTGGTATGGCCCCTGGGTTCAGCTGTTTCCAAGGATAATCTGACAAACCAGTGATTCCTCAAGTCTGTTTACATACCAAGATCGCAATTGCACAGGAAGGACTCAGTGTGCAGATAAGTAATGGAAATAGTCATTTCATAAATCAGAGAAGAATGCCAAGCCATTGCTTTGATGTCTCACTGATGTTTTCCAACTTATTTCCTAAGGAGAAAAAAAGGATTTGCCAAATCCTTCCAAGTAGATAAACAATATCTAGCCCAGAAAGAACCATAGTCTCAAGATAATCAATTAATCAAGTATTTTCTCTCAGAAGATCATACAAAATTATTTCACTCATCGGAGAATTTTTTTTTACCTCTACTCCCCTGAAAGAAACAGAATAATAATACCTTTTCCTTTACTAATAGAATATGAATAGATTTGAAAATGAGGTTGGTCCAAGTGTAGTGGAAAATGAGAATCACTCATTTATTACTATCTATAACCCGAACAAGAAGATTCCAGAGCAGCATGGTCTTCTCAGGCTTAGCCAACTTGCCTACCCCTAGGCTAACTTTCAGCCTAGATGCTTGAGCCTGGGTAAGTGTGAAGCCACGAGGCTGGGGCTCTCAGAGCAAACATGGAAGTATCTTTGCTCTAACTTTGGCTAGTGCCTATGATCTGAAGCGCCTCCCATTGCTGTTGAATGACTTCCCTGTGGCCAGTTTGGGTTAAGTTATTACTTATTGCCCAATTGTCCCCAGCCCCTCCTCTTATTCCAGGATAACTTCAAAATTGACTTATTCTGAACCCTGTTTCTGAATTTCGTAAGATAAATGCAGTGATGCGTGAAAGCGGTTGTCTTTGTTGCATTTGGTTTGCTTTAAAGACAACAGATGAATATGACCCATTCTTAGAAAATATTTAGTTATGTTCAGTCATAGGATAATACTTAAGAACACATTTCCCACTAAATAAAACTGTCATTGAAACTATAAATCAGGCAGTTTGAAATGTTAAGAGCCTAATTTTTCCCATTTAGTTATCTTATTCTTTGCAGGTTTAAAATCCCATGTTTTTCTGAAATGACTTCCATCTTGAAGACTTTAGACAGTGTTCTACACAATAACCATGTTTAGTTTTAAAATGAAATGAGAAGCTTTGAATTCTGAAATTTTCTACAGGGTATCGATTATTAATGCCACACACACTCCCCAAAATGAAAAATCAATGTATACTGGATATCTGTGACTTCTACTTTGGAGCTTTGACCAAAAATGACTTTTTGGTCACTTGATGTGACCATTGCTCTCTCTAAACTTGAGAAATAAAGGTTTTACAAATGGGTGCAATGCGGAAGGGGGGGTAGAAAAGGAAGACTTTGCCCTAAATTAGTATTTGCCTTTGAATACACTTGGAGTCTAACACAGCCACAGAGGACACTATCATTTCCCTTTCTTTGTAAATTGACTTTTAATTTGTCTTTTGTAATCTTCCTTATTGACGGTTGTCATATGAATCCATAATATGTTTTAAACATAATCCCCTTTAATTGCTTTCTTTTGCCCCTCCCCCTCCAACCTTTTACTAAGCCCTTCTTTTCAACTAGTCCCTCTTTTATAATTATTATTATTATTATTATTATTATTATTATTATTATTGGCCCTTCTTCATCATGCATGATGATGTGTAGTATACAACATATACAAAGGTATTTAGGTGTGCTCCTCAACTTGGGGAAGAGGGCCAGGAGATCCAGTGGGGACTCTTGACCTAAGTCAGATAGGAATATATATTTTATACATATCTGACTGTCACACACCTATCATGAGTAGGACAGATCCAAGGAATCACCTCTGAATGTCTAGTAGCAAGTTCAAAGCCATGTTACCAGAAAATTTCATGGTCCTGAATACCAAGAGCGAGGCCGAGCAAAGTGGGGAATGTGGGTTCCAGTTCACCAGATGTCCTTCTATACAGATGTCTCAGGTGAAGAGAGACCAGCCCTTGGCACCAGGAACAGTTCAGCTCAGGACAGAGGCTCAGGGACCTAAGCACGTATAACCAGCCCAGCTGTGAAACCTGAGCTGAGACGAATTTGCTTCATGGAGCCCACTGACAGTCTGAAACTCCTTGTTTGCTGTGCCAATATTAGACTAAGGACGGAACCTCAATGAGCTCTGGAGGTTGTCAAGCTAAAGGGGGAAGTAGTTGGTTAAAAAGAAGGGGGGGCGGGCATCTTCAGAGAAATTCTTTTCAGCTGCTGATTGCCAAAGACCTTGACTAAATATTTACTGAGCCACTATGTGCCAGGCACTGAAGTTACATGGGAACTGACAATAAAAAAAGATGATGATATTAATGACAGTAATGCTGAAGGCCTTCTACTCTGTAGAGTTGCAACTACTCGAATCAAATGGACCTGGTTCCTGATCTTATAAAAACAGCATTTAGGAACATCAAAGACATTAAACAATGAGCTGTGTAAGTTATGGCCAGGGTTATTGAGACTTTTTGGAGTGCTATGGTAATATATATGTTATGGGCTGAATTAATCCTTAATTCGTCTCCTCAGGATATGACTCCATTTTGACACCAGATATTTAAAATGATTAAGGACTGGAAAGATTGCTCAATGGTTAAAGGTACTTGTTTGCAAAGCTAGAAAACCTGCCTTTAATTTCCCAGTACCCACATACATCTGGCACATGCATCTGGAGGGTGTTTGTTTGCAGTAATAGGAAGCCCTGGTGTGCCTGTTCTCTCTCTCTCTCTCTCTCTCTCTCTCTCTCTCTCTCTCTCTCTCTCTCTGCTTTTAAATAAGTAAATATTTTTAAAAAGAAATGGTTAAGTTAAAATGAGGTTATGATGGTGGACCATTATCCACTGTAACAGATGTCCTTGTAAGAAGAGGAGATGAGGGCAGAGCTACATAGAAAGAAAAGTCTGAAAACACAGGGACAAGGTGGTCATCTACAAAGCAAGGAGAGCAGAGGAAACCATCCCTGCCAACACCTTGCTCTTGGATTTCTGATTACTGTGAAAGTAATTTTCTGTTGTTAAAGCCATCCAAACTATGTCGATTACTCATGGCTGCCCCGGAAAACTCGTGCAGGATAATTAGGAAAGGGTTGACTGAAATTAGACATTTTTGAGGCCCCCAAAAGAAAAGTCTTTACCTGAACTGATATGTATCCTGGGGTGAAGTGGGATATATAGTAGTTACCATTCTCATTGCTGTTGCAAAGTATCCATGAAGAGCACCTTAAGAAAGCAAGGGATTACTTTGGCTTGCGGTTGCTGTGAGGTTATGTTCATCATGATGGAGACGGTAGGTATAGTAGCAAGCACTACTTATTATTATTCTCTCCAAGACATCCGGCTGATGGTGCTGCCCACATTCAGAGTGGGTTTGCCTCCTAGACACACTAAGATATGTATTTCCATGACATTTCTAAATGCAGTCAAGTTGAGAATGCACGGGAGAGGGTGTCAGAAAAAGCATGTCAAATATTTTTTTTAAAAAATCATGTATCTACCTGGGGGAAAAAAATCAAGGCAACCGCACCATAAAAGTCAAGCAGTAGAATGACCTTGAGAGAGTTGTTTTGTTTGGTATAGGCTACAGGCAGTTTATGGAGGAAAGTCTCCTTTTTTGGCTCAGACATTCTCCAGCTATCTGAACCTACTGTCTGGTAACGTGCCTTCACACCTTATAAAGTCACTGTGAACTCAAAAGACAAGTCTTCTGAGAGGAGATTGTATTAAACTAATAGACAAGATTGTGAATAACTGGTCAAGCTCATCTTTGTGTTTTTAGTTATAGAGGCCAATTTTTTGCACAAGAAAACTGAACAGAATGGGATCCAGGGTAGTAAGTAAACTATGGAAATAGTGTATATCTATTGACCCCTAGTGGTGGGATTTTGCATTGCACTCACTGTGGAAGAAAAGTTCAAGTCAGATTTCACGTCATCAAAATGGATTTATTCTTTGGCTTATTCTACAACTACTTGTTGAATCCACCTTCCATACACAGCGTCATTGTTTTCGTGTGGAGCTCACCTGAACTGACCTCTGTGTTCTGATTTAACAGCCACAATTATACAACTTCAATCACGTCATTAGCTACCACTAATCCAGAGTTTCAACTACGCACATACAAGGCTAAATCATTTTTACATTTTAACTTGTATCTGATATCCAAGTCCAAATTTGATATTATCTTCTCCAAGTGGGAGTACTTAGGCTGGTAATTTATCAAAAATGAAATAGCCAGTATAATAAAATTAAAACTGCACTGAAGCCCTGTTGTGCCCAGATGTCTGTTCCCCTGTCCCAGAAAGCACCTTAAATGCATACATTCACGTATTTGGGGCCTGGAGATATGGCTCAGCGGTTAAGGTGTTTGCTTGCAAAGCAGAAAGAACTGAGTTCAATTCCCCAGGACCCACATAAAGCCAGATGCACAAGGAGGTGCATGTATCTGGAGTTTGTTTGCAGTGGCTGCAGGTCTTAGAGAGCCCTCTCTCTCTCTCTCTCTCTCTCTCTCTCTCTCTCTCTCTCTCTCCTCTCTCTCTGCCTCTTTCTTTCACTCTCTCAAATAAACAAAATATTTAAGAATCATTTATTTGGCATATGTTGATATGCCTAGTTGATATTCTGAGTTTCTGACCTATCTGCTACATACCATGGAGAGTATTAGATTAGGGTTCATATAGCGATCCACGACCCACTCAGAGTCCATCTACTGTTTACCATTTGTGGGTGTAAGGAATGACTTTTGGTCAGATGATGCATTTCCTGACACCCGTGTGCCTAGACTCACAACATTGGAGGAATATTAGTCAGATAATCACATTGTTAGCATCATTTGAAGTTAGGATATACTTTCATAGGAGTCACAGGTCTATAAGGACTTCTGTGTTTGTTAGAATTTGAAAACATTCCTCCAAGGATATGCTGCTTCAAGCAAGATCAGGGAGATGATGTAACCCACCCCTAGTGGGTTTAGAGACAGGAGCATGGCAGTTGGGGAGGAGCTATTCCATATGCTGGACAGTCTACAACTATCCTACAATAGCAGAGGAAAAGAGAGTCAGGGGAGTGAGGGTGTGGAGCTAGAGTAACTGAGAGTCAGGGAGATAAGTGGAAGACCTCTAGAGAGGCTTACCCATCATGCAATGTACTTACCAATGATCTCTCTGAATACCCTCAGACAATGTCAAAGATGACTCCCTGGAATATTTGGAGAAAGAAAAGCTAACATAGAACAAATTCAATTTCCACAACACCATCTTAAAATGCACGAAATATCGAAAAGGTTTCTCACATAGTTTTTTACCCTTTTTATGGACCTTGAAGCAGAGACAACCACAGATGTGAAGGAGAAGGAAGAAGAGGAGGAGAGGAAAGGAAGAATGAAAAGAGGAAGAAGAAAATAAAACACACATCCGGTGGCATACTTCCTGGTGGTATTCTGAAAACACACCAGGTGAACAATTATCTGACAGTGGAATGATTCCACCATTCCGTGTGCCCAGCTCTCTCCCTGAGGATGCTTGTGAGGAAATCCAGGGGTGGAGGCAATGAATAGATTCTAGGCCAGGTCAAAACCCAGAGCAAGATCTAGTTCATGTAACTGATTGATAGTTTCTATATTTGGGAACAAAAGATCATTGCCCAAATTTATACTAAATTCCTCTTCTTGAGTAGTGGTACTTATAGTATAGTCACACTCTGGGGTCTTGGAGTCCAGGGAGGAATTATATGTCCAGAGAGATGTAGGATTTATTTTACATGAGGGGAAAAAAAGCAAATTATTTTCTATCGATCAGTATCATTTCTGGTTTCTGATTCAAGAGCACAATTCATGGCGTACACTGACACCCAGGAAAGAGGGTCTAGTGCCAATGCAGGCCACATCCACAGTGGTGGATGAGTGAGAGTGGGGACCTATAGAAGGATTCAGATCCATTCTTCATTCTTAGTGCTATGTACTGTACTGCCTCTTTGGAATTCCAGGTATAATAGTACCAACTGTCTCTGGAATTCCTGATTTTCTTTGTCTTCTTTGTCTTCCATGGAAGACATCTTTGTCTTCCATGGAAGAAATTTCATTTTTCTAGACACAGAAAGAGGAAGGTAGCCCCTCTAGGAAGGTAGTTGAGGAGCAGAGAAGGCCCATGGTAGCCTTCTCCTTCCTTGACTTAAATGCCCCCAGGCTCATTCTGATGATGCAGAAATGTGCGTCGCCCACCCAGAGAAAACATCCAGTTCCCCGTGGCTGATAGGACCGCACATGCTGGTTGTCATGTCTTTTCAGATGAAGTAATTTTTTTCAGGGTGAGACACTCTATGTTCAGTGTCTTTCATAGTCTTGGACAAAATGGTAACTGCCATGGGACAATATTTAAGCCTTCCATGTAGAGTAGCAGACACTTTGAGACATGCTGCTAGCTTCCCTTCAAAATCCTGCCATGAGTGACTCAATACACTAACACTCCAAGTAACTCACATCCCCCATAATCTTTTTGTATTAATTAATGAAAACTATCAGAAGTTAAGAAAATTGAAGAGGATCATTTTAAGATTGAGAAAGCCCTACAGATCATACATTTTAGCAGTTTGCTTTTTATATTTTATTCTAGCCTGTCATACATATTGGTCGGTGCTCGCTTCTCAAGACCAGCCTTGATTCTCAATTGAGGTCTGGAGATACTGGCCCAAGCCACTTTATTACAGAATAAAAGTACTGGTCTGGGAGCAGGGTTCTTCAGTGATAGTTGGCATATCTAAAAAGTTCCTATGAAACACTGCGATGGCAGCTGCTTGGAATTAATGGAAGGAGAATGAGACAATTAACACTTCTTATGAATCCTCTTATTAGGATTGCATAGATGCTTGATTTTAGACAGTGTGTTCTGATTTCTAGATTGAAGCAGGTGAACCGGAAATCTTCACCATTATATCAGTAAGTCAGAAGACTAACCCAGGTTTGAGAGGATGGAGGAAGGGCTTTGATGTGAGAAGAAATCTAAATTTCACTGAAAAGCATATGGAACAAATTAGTACGAACGGGTCCTGCCTGCAAACAGCCCCTCTCCTCACCCTAGCACAAGGAGCCCAGAAAGCATAGAGAGCTTGTGCAACAGCCCAGGCTTTCAGGAGGTCTGTTCAAGTGGCTGTGGGCATAATGCTGAATGATAGCTGTCAATGAAAAAGTGAGGGCGAGAGTTAGGTGACAAGCAAGGTGCCTTAAGGCAGGTGCAATCCAAACAGTCAGAACACAGTGTTTTATTGGCTATTAGAGTATTTGTGGTGGGCCAATGAAAGATGATAGCTGGCTCAAGCAAGTTCTCAAAATAAAATCAGCCTTCAAGTATGTTGGGGATTCTGGATTCCTTTAACCAAGGGATGTTGCTTCTTGCTTCTTTTTCAGGAGCATTTTCCTCTCTTAGTCTTTTCTGTTCTCTTTAATGCATAAGAAAGTTGCATCTGGGAAGAATGTTAACTGTGGAATTTTATGTGCACGCTGACATGTCATTGACGTCGTTGTCCTTACTTCTGGGCTTTGAAGGACTAATGAATACTTCTCCTGATATGGCCCCTATGGGACTCATTTAGAGTGAATGATGTGTGGATAGATGGTCCTCAATCAATCTGTCCAAAAAGCAATTCTCTGAATGCCAGAGGATGATGAGAAACAAGAAGGAATTTCAAAGAGAAAGTGTGAGTTTTAGGCCATTGAAGTTGTATTTATTTATGTTGTCAAGTAACAGATAGGATCAGACAGGCACAGAGGCGAATCCCAACAGCCATGAACACAGGGAAGCAAGAGACATGAATGTAATATAGAAATCAAGGGAGCCATTGTTTTAGATGAGATATCATGAAACCACTCGAGTTTCATCATTTTCAGTGACTCTTCGGTTTGTAGGATATTCCACAACTTAAAGTGATCTTAGTTTTTCATAACAGAAGACGAAATATTAAATCATCCTATAACTTACATTATCACTGGCCTCAATGCAAATTATTTTGTCATTAGTTTAGAACAGGAGCCACAAATTTCTGAGGATTAGGCGATTTTCTTAATTACATGACGATATTATTTTTTGATAGATTTCTTTTCAGAATTTTAGCATTCCAATTTCAGAATTTCTTCCATATCTCCTCCCAAGCCCTGATATAGGACTCGTATTTATATGGGACTTAACTCAGATAATCGATCTCTTTTTCAATGATAATTTTTCTATGCAGCACTTGTTTTCAGCGAGGCAGAACTGGACACTTTTTATGTCTACACGAAAGCTGGTTCCTGCTTCTAGCTTCTACTCCACGTCTCCTGTCCCCTGGGGTTACACATTTCAATGTCTGTTTTCAGGATTGAGTCCTGATGTCTTTGAGCATAAAGTGTGTGATGTCTTACTTAGTGTTGTTGACTTAGATGGTGACGTACAGCTGCTCAGTATCCACTCACGAATAAAGCGAACACTATGAATCAAGTGAATCAGATGCAGCTTTGAATGAGAAGGCATTGATTTCTGTACCAAAAGTTCACTTATCTTTATAAATGTGTGTGTTCCTTTGGAGTTCTTTATATAATATTTAAGAAGTACTTTTACATATTCTATGCACCAATGCATGCATACAGCAATCACAGAAGCCCTGTTTTTAAATTCACAGGACTCTAGGGGCTCATGGGCATTATAGAGGCTCCTGTGAACTCAGAGAGTGTGGTATGGTCTCACCTCTTACATTGCCCACAGTTGAGGCAATCGTAACTACAGGGAATCGTGGTTTTCACATTAATGTTCTCTTGTGTGAGGTTTGGGTTATTTTTTCTTGGGTGCATTTCTTGTGTATAAACAAGTGCACTGGACAAGGTAACCTCCAAATTCCCTTCTCGTTAATTTATGAAATTCACAAAACTCCTCATGAAAAGCCTGAATTCTGCCACCAGATGGCGGTGCAGTGCCAGGGACTGTCTCCCCAGCATCAAGGGAAAGCTGTTCTTAAGGCAATTTCCCAGTCTTTTTTTTTTCTTTCTTTTTCTTTTTCTTTTTCTTTCTTTCTTTTTTTTTTTGACACACAGACACTATCTTATGGTTAAAAATTCACACTAACCTTTCCCATATGTGACTTCTTGGATTCCTTTGTACAGAAAGTTTAGGGTTAGGGATGGGTTAGGATTCCACCCATCCTTAAGAGCTAGCGAGAAAAATAGTCAACTTGAAGCCAGGGCTAGAACACAGATTTAAACGATGACAAAACAGAGTGTAGTATGCAGGACAACACATCTCCACCAAATATAAAGGTTAAAAAAATAGAGACTACAGATCCTCAGTGAACTCTCAACAAACTCCAGGTTTGTTCACTCTCGAATCCTTATAAATGTTAAGAACTTCATGGGCTGGTGAGATGGCTCAGCGGTTAAGGCACTTGCCTCCAGTGCCTAAGGCCCTGGCTTCAATTCCCCAGTGCCCACATATGCCAGCTCCACAAGGTGGTGGCCCTGGTGCTCTCTCTCTCTCTCTCTCTCTCTCTCTCTCTCTCTCTCTCTCTCTCTGTATTTCTCTGATTGAAAATGGATAAATAAAATATTTTTAAAAAAAGAACTTCAGATAAATGGATAGGGGTCACTGGTGTGGTAAGAGTAGGGCAAGAGGCAGTCGTGCCTCTGCAAGAGTTCACCATCAGAATATAAACTTAATCCATTCTGACGAGCACATATTGTAAACTGGCCTCAGATGATGTTTCCAGAGGAACAACAGTCATGGAGGCTTCTATTGTTTAGTGGTTTCGAACCACCAGGGACTGTGGTTAGCATTCCAGCGCTTTCAGTCACTGACTTAGTGGTTCAAATCCTTATGAACACTTGGCACATTAAGGGTTGTTAGATTTCTTTTACAGATGAAAAAGGGAAGCTCAGGGAGGTTAAGACAATTTGCTGAGCTCATTAACAAAATGACTCCCATTTTTATAATGAGTAGAAAGGAAAGCACGCCAGTGGAAGAGGAGAGACGCAGGACACTGACCACAGCTCACAGCATCTCTAGACAGTAAGTGCAAGCACACTTGGAGAGGTTCCTGGAGCAGAGCGCTTGATCCTGCCTTGCTCTAGCAGTTCTTCTCCACAGACTGAGATAAGAGAGACAAAGGTCATATCAATGGAGATAAGAGAGCATCTGCCACTTTGTCGGGTACTTCTCCAGATGTCGGTTATTGCCTGCACAGGTTCCTGGCCCCCTGCTAAAGGAGCCTGTCTCTCTGGCCAGCAGGAGACCTGGCTCAATCGAGGAAAGGTGAGTGCGACGGCTGGACAATCACATGCAGCCAGGAGAAGTGTCCAAGCAGATCTCAAAACTTTATTTTCACATCCAACCTTATATACAATCTAGGGATGGGTTGCATCACCTTATCTGTTACACAAAGGGGGCTCAGTAAACAGGAACACAGGTATGGAAACTCAGCCAGCAGGAGTAAAACCTATTAGCACTTGTAAACAGGATTTAGGGCTGTCAGCCATCCCCCCTGCCTCCTGGGGGGCACAGGTATGCTAGGAACAAAGGCATTAGCTACCATGCTCTCATCCAGATGCATATTAAAACTTAGCTCTCAGGTATACAGCCAGGCTGGGTCCTACACACTTGATCCTCAATGTCAGAATCTGGAGCCATCACCGCTAGGCCTGGACTGCTGGAAATACTGTTTCCTAAGCAGGCCCCCCAATTCTGCGGAGAGGCTGGAATAGAGGCACAGGGGCAAGTCCCCAGGAAGGGACAGCAACGCTGCCTCCACTCAGGCTGATCTGCCTCTCTGCTGAGACAGTAGCTTTTACAATCACGTCCTTTTCTGATAACATATTTAGATTTCTTATGTCTTGCTGCTATTAGAAACGTGTCAATGACATGATTGGCTTTAACATACCATGATAAACTAATGTAACACTAATGTAATTCTTACGTATTTCTTGACTAGACACTGTAGGTCTCAAGGTATTTTTGTCCCATTCCATCTGTCCTGGGCATCTTATTGGCTGGTATTTATGCATTTGTTTGACATCTTACACTTATCAATTTTTTTCTACAACATGATTCTCACTATATCAATCTGGTTGCATAGTTAGCACCTCAAGTGCACTTCTTATGACATAGAAGTTTAGATTCTCAAATTTGGAGGCAGATTTCCTGGGTTCCCTTCCAGACCTGTTACTGACTTTATGGGTGTCTTTGGGTAATGCACCTAACCATTCTATACCTCAATGTAGGTCATTGTTCATCAAACTATCACCTTTCATATACATAACCAACACAGAGTTATAAGGAATTGACTATATGGCCTTCTATGCTCAAGTAATAACTAAAAAAGGCAGACCAAAAATCACTGATGTCATTAAATTTCCATTCTGCTAGGAATAATAAACAAGTAAATTGCATAATCAGGTAGAAGGAGCCATGGAAAATTAATCAAAGTGAGATCAATCTTCTTGTTTTATGGCAATAACTTAAGGAACTTAAAAAATTTTGACCCTACATATAAATTGTATTTTACTTAACACATCCTCATAAAAATTCTGTCCTGGGTGGGGCTGGAGAGATGACCTAGCTGTTAAGGTACTTGCCTGCAAAGCCTGAGGACCAGGGTTTGATTCCCTAGTACCCACATAAAGCCAGATGCACAAGGTGTCTCATGTGTCTGGAGTTTGTTTGCAGTGGCTGGAGGCTCTGGTGTGCTGATTCTCTTTCTCTTTCTACCTCTTTCTTTTTCTCTCTCTTGAGTAAATAAATAAAACATTATTCAAAAAAAACCCTGTCTTTTGGGACAATTATTATATTTTCACACACGAAGACTTAAAACTCTTGGAGTGTAAGAAATTATCCAGAATCTGTTACTGTCTTGTCTGTTACCTTCCCTCATTGCTTCTTTCCCCAAAGTAACTTTGAATGTATCTAGAAGATAGAGATCTTACCTAGGTCTTTATGATCAGACCATCCAATTCTGGCTGAACTACTGACCAAGAATTGTGCCAGCACATCGACCTTATATGTTGTCAGACATCTTCTGAAATTTTATTTCTAGACATCTGGAAGTGAACATCGTTAGTAGAAAGTTCACAAAGGACAAATAAAGATCTGTCAACAACCTCCAGGAGAGTGGTGTGTTGGCTGAAATTAAGAACTCTACAGAGAAACATCGTAATCACTCAGAGTCCACAGTTTTCAGTAGGGTCCATTTTTTTTTTAATATATATTTATTGTCCATAATGAGTTACATTATTTAGTGGGCAAATCATGCGTTGTTATCCCGAATTCCCCAATTCCCCCCCTCCCCATCCCTGATCAGTTGTATATCCTCCTCTGTGGGCTGTCTGTATTAGTCCTTGTGGCAAGGTATCCTGTATATCTTAGTACTCATCCCAGTCTTCCTGGCCCAAGTGTGTTGTTACTGATGGGTGTCATGCCTCCGGTCAGTCTCTTTTGTTGAGATGCATCTTATGGATTAAGACACATATATACTGACATATATGCACCATTAATGTTTCATATAGAGTATTTGCATTGTTCTGAAATCTTCTCTGATGTGCCCATTCATTCCTCTCCTCACTGTTCCCTGTAAACCACTGGTTTTATAGTGTCTCATGGGTTTTCCTTCCGTAGCCTGCCATGTGGTTGGAATCACATCTTATTTAGCCTTGCTCGCTTGGCTTCTGCACTTAGTACTCTGTATGTGTCCCCTCATGCCTATTCATGGCTTGATAACTCCGCTCTTTTCAGCACTGGGTAATATTCCATTGTCTGGATGTATAAGAGCTTATGCGTCCACCTACTCAAGACATCTTGGTTGCTTCTACTAGAGGGACAATTATTAACACAGCGGCTCTAAGCATCTCTGTGCAGCTTTTTAGATGGTTTTGAAATTTCAACTCCTTTAGGTATCTTGCTGAATTGTATGGTACGTTGGGAAGCAGAGGTAGGAGGATCACTGTCATGCCCAAAGGAGAGATTGAGAGTTTATGTTTCTCAAAATCCTTTTCAGCATTTGTTGTCAGTGGTGTGGATTTGGGCTGAGATATGGTGGTATCTCATGCATGTTTGAAATTGATTTCTTTGAATGATGTATCACTAGTGTCTCAATGTGCCTTTCTGAATTCATAGGATAAAACCGTAACCTCATGGAGATGGTACGAGAAGGCCAGGCGTTATGGGAGGTGATGAGAAGTCTAATCTGCAAGCTGCATCTAGGAAGAGGGCCCTGACCATAGAGTGGGCACACCAGGGCCTCTTGCCACTGCAAACGAACCCAGATGAGTGTGTCATTGTAACAGGGGAGCTGGGGATTAGAATTTAAAGAGTGCACAGATAATTTCAATGCACCTCAGAACTTAAGGGATACCCAAATTCTTGTCTATCAACTTAAAGAATTACAATTACAGATCACCAGAGGATAAGGTAGAGTGGGAGACTTTATTCAAAAGAAAATGGAAAGTTACAGAAATCTCCAGCCACTAGTGTGGGGAGAACACGCAGGAGAGGATTTAGCCACATATCTATAAATCTGTGCTGGCCAGCCAAACAAGAAAACAAGGAAAATATAAAAAGGGTTCATGGCTGGAGAGATTGCTGAGTGGTTAAGGTGCTTGCCTATAACAAGGGTTCATGTGAGAAGGAACCTGAGCCCCCCCCCCCCTCACCACGGCCAGAGCTGTGGTGGGGAGGCAGCCTTACCCAAGCCCTGGAGATTCAGATGTCCTTCTGTTGGCCTGCCATGTGTGTGTGAGAGAGGGAATTTCCTGTTCCAGTGATTATTCCCAGGTGAGCAGAGGGACAGCTGGTTGGTCTCTCCTTGACCAATCAGTTTTAGGATTAGGTTTGAACTCCAGTTAGAGACACCTCCTACTCAAGGGGAGTGGGTCAGGCATGAGATGAGTGTAACCTGCCTGAAAATGATTTGTCTATCAGATAAATATTTTCTGCTATCATGAATGTGGTAAACATAAACATATATTTCTTTGGGGAATGTGAACAAAGATTTTTTTTTTCATTGATCAAACTCTAGTCAGCTTTAGTCTAAATTCTTTTCTCAATGCAAATTTGATTCTCGAGCTTTTGTTTTTATCTCTTCAGTGTCCAATTTTAGCAAGAATTCTGTTTAGCTAGAGTTCTCCATGCCATGAGTGCTCAGTGTGCGTACCTGATGGAGTTCCTCAGTCTGTAGCATCCCGCGGGTGAGACCCCCTTGCACCACTGTCTGTAAGAACTCTTTTATATTTACTCAGAGCCCTTGCTTCTTGCTCTTAAGGGCTTTCCTTGGTCATTTTCAATTCTCTGTTTTCTTGCTCTCAACCTCGCCTCCTATCTTTTCTTATTTCTGAAGCTGAGCCAAATGTCTTCTTTCCCCTACAGAGGTCCCTACAACTTGGTGGGGATCCTGTAAAATGTTTATCATTCTGTTCCTTAATGGTTATCACAGATGTTTTCCTTAACGAAGCAACATCCAACGTATCATCAACATCAGATGAAGTTGTGAAAACCCTGCACCAGCAGGATTTCTTGGTCTTCCCCTTGCACTTGACTAACAGACTTAGCTGTTTAATCACAAATGATTATGAGAAGTGATGCTTACTAGGTCGAAGGTTCTGGGTAACATTTAAAAAATATATTTTATTTATTTATTTGCAAGCAGAGAGATACAAATGAAGAGACAGAGAGAAAGTATGGGCACACCAGGACAGCCACTGCAAATGAATTCCAGATGCATGCACCACCCTATGCATCTGGTTTACGTGGGTCCTGGGGAATTGAACCCAGGTCATTAGGCACTGGAGGCAAGTGCCTTAACCACTGAACCATCTCCCCAGCCCTCTGGGTAACATTTTTATGACACACATAACTCTAACATTTAAAATCTCCACTGCACAGCTGTGAAACCATCGTGCATTGGCTTCACAAAGTCAGCAACGGGCTCCTAACTTTTCCTGCTAAAAAGGACAATTGTGTCTGAATTCACCCACAAGACAACCTATTTCAGCTTCAATGGCCTGAAATCTCGTGACAATTTTCTAGAGCACCCTTCCATTTTAGCAGCTAATAGCAGTGTCCTTAGTGTAAGTTGCTAATGAATGGGACTTCATAACAAACATTCAAGAATAACTACCTTTTAGGATTCTGTACTTGTCCTCAGCAAACTTTAGATGGGGCAAAGTATAGCAAACTACCAGTGAAGCTCACCCCTTATTTCTTCCCAGCACCACTGGAAAATTCATCTTGGAAAATAAAGAGTCATCCTCATTCAAAAATACCAAATACCTTGGTATTTTTGGCATTCACATTGGAATCTCTTTCCACTCTTTTCTCACTCCAATTTTATTTTATTTTTTACTGGGAGTGTGGGCTGTTATTACCATTATTTTGCTATTTCAAAGGAAAGAATGCTCTATTGCTTTTCAGGGAACATTCAGCAACCCAAGTCTGCAATTAGTGTTTCTGAGTGCATGCCAAGTTCCCTGTTTTTCTTTTCTTTGTAAATTGAAAGACCTCATCCCAGTATTTCAAAATCACTTTTTTTGCTTAAGATTATTTTGAAAGCAACATTGTCAACATTATCAAATAACTCAACAGAAAATTATTCGCTCCCTTCATAGAAATCAAAATATTTATTTTCTGAGATCATATTTAAATCAAGAAATATATAAAGGTCTTCAAAGATAGATTTATGAAGCTTGAGAAGTCATTTAGAAACCTATTGCCAAGACTGGTGGTGTAACAGGAGTTTGGGGGCTTCTTGCCAATGCACTAATAAATTTGGGGGTATCCACAGATCCTTGTCTTATGAATTTAAAGAATTAAATCCATAGACCAGAGGGCAAGACTCAGAGATTATGAGAAAGAATGAGAAATTGCAGAACTCTCCTGCCATGTGGAAGATGAATGGGGTTAGAGAGCCCATGTGGGGGCAGGGGTTGGGGATACCCCCATCTCAGCCCACCCTGGGGTGGGGTCTTACCAGAACAGGCACCTGGAAGTTCAGTAGAAGTGAAAAGCGAAAAGGGGGCCTTGCCCACTTGGTAAGGATCTGTTTATCATCTTATTGTGGTGGGCTTTACCTTCAGGCTTGGGTGAGTCTGAGGAGAGCTGATTGGTCTGGGTTCAGCAGCTGGCTCAGAGGTAGGGGGAGGAGAGAGCTGATTTTATAGACTGGATCAGAACTGAACTCTGGTTCTTCTGAAGCAGGCAGCAAGGTGCTCCCTCTGTGGGCCCTCTCTGCTGACTGGCTTCCTAATTCCCCCTCAGTGGTGCAAGTTCATGATTCAAGTCCTGAGACAAAAAGGCAAGTTCAGGGATTGCCTGGTCTACTTGGTTCCAGTTCAGCTAGAGCTGCAGAGTATAAACAAAAGCTCCCCAAAATCAGTTAACTGATAAGGCAGTTAATTGATTAGAATTTAAATGTACAGGTTGGAATGTTGAGGCTCCACAGCCAAATTATGTTGGACTACCTTAGTCCCTATGATCCAGTTATCATCCGCCCTGTATCTGACCTAACAAACTGTGACCAAATACATCCTTTTAAAATGCATAAACTGAGTTTTTACTCTGCTTTGCTATAACCTGCCTACCTGATGTTTCCACCAATTCATGTGAAAAGAGCACTGGCTTATAACTTTCTTTTGCTCCGTATATTTACATTTATATTTATGAATTTATATTATATTTATATTTTATTGTATAATATATAACATATATAATATAAATATACATATATATTTATATTATATATTTATTATATATTTGCATTTATATTTATGAATTTATATTATATTTATGAAATTGTTATCACATTGGAACTTGGAATTTGGGGTAACCTGAATCTGTATTCCTGGGCCATAGTCACTCCAATTGACTCCAAAATAAACTATCCCCTATTTCCTTTTAGGTGAGTGGTGTGTTTTGCACTGGCATTTGTGAGGCCCTATTTTAAAAACAACCAGAAGCTGGAGAAAAGTAGACATTAAAAACCCAATAAACCCATTGGGGAACGACACTAGTGGGTGGCCCAGAGGGAAGTCTGTGTTTGCGGGAAGCACTTCCCATTCTCCTCTCTCAATTCTGTTGATGGTAATATTTCCATCTACTTAGTCTGTTTCGTGTGCACTGACTAAGCTTTGGCTCTTCTCCAGGTCCTGGCCCTTGTCCCCTTGTCTATCTGCTTTCCAAACCAGCTTAGGCTAAAAATCTGTTCCATGAGGGAATGTTCCAGTGCCAATTGTTTATGTAATTATGATTTTCTTATTTATGAACATCAGGACAGCTTTTCTTTGTTTGCCTCCAGTTTATTACATGCATATGGTTTGCTTTTGGATATTTTCTTCACACTTTCCTAATTAGATCAACTTTGTCTTCCAACACCCTTCTTAGAATACCTTCCAATACTGTTTTCTTGTTACTTGTATTTTTTTAAAGTAATTTTATTTGCAAGCAGAGAGAGATAGAAGAGAGACAGAGAGAATGGACACATCTCAAGGCCTCCAGCTGCTGCAAATGAACTGGGACTTGAACTGGGCTCCCTAGATTTTGCAGGCGGGTGCCTTAACTGCTGAGCCATCTCTCCAGCCCTGTTACTTGTATTTTTAAGCTTGAAAAGAATCTATTCAAATATTTGTATTTTCTTAAAATTTTCAGTCATCTGAATGCTTTGCATTCTCTGGGCTCTGCAGAAACAAAGTAGATTCTGATGATGTACACATACTAGGTGGTCAGCAAATGTGCATTTTCTCGTTTGCTCCAGTGTGTGAAAGCAGACAGTAGGGGAGATTTTCATCAAAACCTAACTTGCTTAAGCCATCCAGGCATCCAGTAGGGTTCCTAGAATACAACCATCGCAGGCTCCCCTAGGATGCCTACTGGATGCCAACAGGTGTGGAATCACGAAGCCCCTTCCATCTCAACTAAACATCTAGGACAGTGCACTCAACCCTAACTTCACAGCACGTGGTGTAACAATAGAGCCAGTATGGATTTCTTTCCCCTTCTTCACAATTCCTGGTAAAACATTTGCTCCTTCCTAGATTTTAGGAATTTCAGCAAATGGTTCATTATCTTTCCTTATAAAAGCAATAATTTTTTTTTTTTTTTACCACTTTACCAGAGCATTCTTTAGCATCTCCTTGTCATAACTGGATTGTCAATATCACTACTCTGGCATCTTGGGGTCATTACTAAGTAAAATATGGGTTCCTTGAACACAGCACTAAAGTAAGGTGGCAGTTGATCTGGTAACCAAGTCAGCTAAATGAATTTCAGGAGTGTTGGGCATGAAGCAATGATTCGCGTTGTAGATAAGATACAATGAGGGTTTGTACAAATTCATCATGCTACTTAAAATGATACACTCCTTTGAAAATGGTGAAGTATTTATTTTTAGAATTTCTCTGTGCTTTTGGATCAAAGTTAGCTATAGAGAAGTCAAATCTTGGAAAGAAAATCTAGGGAGAAGAGAGTCAACTGCTGCATTTTCAGCTGCCATGGTCTGTTCTACACCATTTCTTTACCAATGATGGTCCAGGCCTTAAGGAATTGAGGTGCAGGGTCAAACATTGCACATGACATGTTTTTTTTCAGACACTATTATTCAAAAACATTTAAGTTGATATTTATATTTTATAAGCTGTATGTAAGATTAATTTTACATAGCCCACTGTTTAGGCAGAAAGTGAAAAATACTTTTTGTTTAATTTTGAAATTGTTTTGTATTTTGAGTTTAAGTTAGATTTGAACTCTTTGGGGATGTTTCTAAGTGATTTGAGGGGGACTATGATGGTGAAAATCACTGGGGTAGAACACATTTTCTTTCTCTTTGTATGTTTCTGCTTGGTATTTTTACATTCATCTCTCCGAGTGCCATTGTTAGCACTGAAAATGATTTATACTTTCCAAGACTCCTTTGTGGAAATCTGAGATTTTCTCTGTGCCTACAATATGGAAGCATGCTCTGTACAATAGCAGAAATGAAAACTTCCTTGATTGCACACTCGTATTCTTACCTAGAGCGCTGAAAGTTAAACACTATGTAATTTTCATAGATTATCTTGTAACTGGGAACTATTTCCACACCTGGGAAATACATAGTGTTCTGAAGGGTTTCACAGCACCTGGGGAAAAATGACATGATAGGATTCCAAACACCAGCTAGAATTAGTGATGACCTATTTTGCTTATGTTTATTACAGCGCCTCAGTATCTTCTAGATATTAATAAATTAATTGTTAAATGAAAATATTTAACAAATACAACAGTTATTTCAGATTTTGAATACAACTTAGGTTTCAATGGTGTCTGTGACTCGTCAAAATGAGAGTTCCTAAGAAGACAAGAACTAGTTGAGCATGGTGGTTCATGCCACCATGAGCATGGTGGTTTCTGACTAGCCTGGGTTACATAGTAAGACCCTGTCTTAAAAACACAGAAGGCCAATACACTTGGAAATGTTTAAAAATGAAATGAAAATTGCAGAGGGCCATACACATGAAATGAAGATGATATGTATTTAAAATAAACCAAATAAAGCAACAAAATATTGGGAGAAACTATGAGTAATGGAAAACAATAGCAGTATAATTGAAAATTGTCAACACTATCCTGGTGTGTGTTTGTGTGTGTGTGTGTGTGTGTGTGTGTGAGAGAGAGAGAGAGAGAGAGAGAGAGAGAGAGAAAGAGAGAGAGAGAGAGAAAGAGAGAGAAGAGAAAAAAGAGAAAAGAGAAGAGAGATACTTTGGCAGCAACATAAAATAATTTAAGGCTTAAGTCACCTTTGAAACAAAAATTTTAAAAAGAAGAAATGAAAAAAATTCTCTGTTTATACTAGTTCCAGAGAACAATGATTAAAGTTCATTCAAATTCCATTGACTATCAATATTTTTTGACAAAAGCTCAACAATTTGTGTCTTTTGCCAAGTAACTATTAGAAATCTCAAGTATACATTTATTTTTCCCAGCTTCAGTATTTATTGGACATTTTTAAAGGGGGATAGCTACTGCAGAAATTGCTTTTGAGTTATATTTAATGTTAGAAATATTTCATAAGGTGGAAAGAATGCTTTGTAGTTTTGGTTCACCAGTTCCATGAAGACCTAAACTATCTGTAAAAAGAAGACAAAGAGAATTTTATGCATGGAGAATTCAAAAATACTATTTTTCAAAAGAGACTATATATCCTTTGCAATTCTAAGAGTGAAACAGCAACATAGTTCCAGCTATACTTTATTTATTACTTTGAAAGCTGAATCCTAACTGATTATATTTACTTAGAGATCATGTTAAAATGTTTTTGCTTTTAATTTTGTAGGCTAGGCTTCATGAGTCTGTATCTTAAATCACATCTTTTAAAGTAGAGCTATTTTTTTAACTTTTTATTGATACCTTCCATAATTGTAGAACATAAACCATGATGATTCCCTCCCTCTTCCCAGTTTCCCCCATTTTTCTTCCCCCTCTCAATTAGTCTCTGTTTTGTTTTGGTGTCATTATCTTTTCCTCCCATTATGCGTAGGTATCATCGGGCACCTGTGAAATCATGAATATCAAGGCCATTTTGTGTCTGGAAGCGTGAATTATAAGCAGTCCTACCCTTCTTTTGGCTCTTACAATCTTTCTGCCACCTCTTCCAAAATAGACCCTGAGTGTCAGGAAGTGTGATAGAGATGTCCCAGTGCTGAACACTCCACTGTCATTTCTTCTAGGCACTATGGTATCTTTTGCATTATTCCAGTGGTCAAAGAGAAGCTTCTCAAACCAATAATGAGAGTAGCATTATAATTTGGCTATGCTTATTTTTTTAAAAAGTATTTGTAAGGCAGATTGGTTGGCATAATATATGTATTGAGCTAGACAGCAGCAGGCATTATTCCCCTAGGGTTCATGACCTCCCCCTTCATAGGCTTTTGACTAGGTATTCAGTCCCAGGCATGTATTCCCTTCCATGGAGTGGGCCTCCAGTCCAATTAGAGAGCAGTTGGTTTCCCCCACAATAGACATGCCACTATTGCCCCAGTTGGCTCATTTGGTCTGGCTGGTCAGTCTTAAGGCTTTCAAGGTCCACTGCTGTTCACCACCATTGATGACTTCTCTCTCACATAGGGCTGCATGCAGCCATAGCATTTTCCAGCTTTCTGTCAGCTGGTCAACAGGGAGGAGGTTTCCAGCTCAGCTCCAGCTTGATTTCTCAGTGACCTGCAGCCCAAGCATATGTGGTCTTCAGCAATGGGGTCTTACCATCTCATTCTGGTGGGCAACCCAGAGCCTTGACAATGGGAAAGTAGGGCTAATTTTAACATTCACTCTTTCCAATAAAAAATGGTAAATGCTGAGCTGACCTGAAAGGCCAGGTGTTAGTGGTATGATTAGTATCAATATTTAAGGACCCTTCCATTCTACAAATATTTCATGTATGCTTCGAGAATCATCAGCCAAGGGTCTCCTGAGAACTTGTGTGTTCTTTTTGTTTCCCTTGATAATCGTTGATGAGCAATGTTCTTACAGTGAAGCCATAAAGCTATAGTTGAGAGCAAATTTGTCTGCAATGAAGTGGTCCATTCCTAGAGAAGACATAACTTCTGCACTTTCTGGATCAGGAATTACCTGTGTTGGTTGTTTTTGCTCAATGGCTTTAGCCCCTCACTAATCTTGTAGTAGTCCACTTGTCATTAGGAGGGTGTAAATGTAGAGATGCTCAGAGAATAGGACTTCTAGATGGGGGAAATCTAGCCCTGTAATTTATTCTCACTATGTTGTATATTATGTCATCACTCAAAGAGACGACTTAATTTTTTGGCTTTATCTCTCTGTGGAATATTGACTTCCCCCTAAGTTATTTCTCTTTCACTTTTAAAGTTCAGTATCAAGAAAGAAAAAGTATCATTTTTCTGTTTTGAAAAAGAAGATGATAGGTATGTACATAATTCCAAACATACTTAGACAACTTAAGGTACAAAATCAACCTAAAGGGCATCTTGGGCATAAATGCATGACAGACTTGGAGCAGAGCAAACTGGATTCATTGTTCTGGAAAAAAGAAATCTTGTTTCTGTAGCATTTATAAGATGCTGCAATATCCATGTCAATGTTGTTGGCTTTGTGTAAACAAACATCTCTCTAACTTTGCCAATATAATTTGCATGATGTTTGCTTTATTTTCACAAATACAATATTACAACAGGTCTTTTAAAAAGTCAACGGTGTATTAAGGAGGACAACTTTGTTATGAGGGCTTTCTCAACAATGTTTTTCACCATGTATATTGTATATATAGGAAATTATCAGAAACATACAAGTTATTTTGTATTGATTCTTTCAATGACAATATATAGCTAGCTATTCTAACCTACACTGCAAAGAACAGTTCTCTGTTCTGTTGTACTTGCCATTGATTTCAACATTGACACATCCACAGAGATATAAAAAAACAAAAACAAAAACAAACAAACAAAAACAATTGAAAAAAATGAGTCCTACATGGATGGCCAACTAATGTTTTCTATGGTATGATGTACACTCAATGGTTAGAGACATATTGAGACTCACAAAATCAGTGTCTGTGAACATCAGCTCATGAGAGACACGTATTTTAACTTTGGAGTTAAAATAACTTTCTTTGTAAAGTGATTGGCCTTAAACAGAGGTGGTTCATTTGAGAGCAGATGGGGAGCCAAAGGATCCCCCATTGATGAATCTGATCCCTAGCACACATTGGCCATCTCCCTGCTTCTTGAGAATCCTTAAGCACACAACACAGTGATCTGAACATTGCTATTTACTGTGCACCATTCCTAGAACAATCTTCTTCTTTACCACATTCATCTCACTCCATCACTTTATATAGATAATTATTGAAATATCACCTTATTGAATAAATTTCCTATCTTACTTAAAGAACAAATCCTCAGTCTCCTTCTAAATTTTGACTTGATTGTTTTATTTTCCATGGCAGCAAACATGACTTAATATATATTTTGTTCATTGATGTATCCCCAATGTCTAGACAGTGTCTTGAAAAGTGCCCAGTTTATACATGTTAAATAGATCAATAGTGTAAACTGCTATTTCTAGAACCAAGGGAAATATCTTCGGTGTCACTTCAATATTAAAATGCTATTTTCTGAGTGTGCCATTGGACTAATTGTAATTGGACAATAGAATGATTTCAAAGAATAACTGATCTTTATTAAAAATGCAAATTATGGAAGATTTCTGTTTTACAAAAGACAAAGATGTCTTTTGTGTTTCTCGTATAGTTCATTTGTAATGTATAGTCCAAAAATACTTTTTTTTAAATATTTTATTTATTCATTTTCAAGCAGAAAGAAAGAGAGAGAGAGAGAGAGAGAGAGAGAGAGAGAGAGAGAGAGAGAGAGAGAGAGAGAGAGAACCAGGACCACCACCTTGTGGGTCTGGCATATGTGGGTACTGGGGAATTGAACCCAGGGCCTTAGGCACTGGAGACAAGTGCCTTAACCGCTGAGCCAGCTCTCCAGCCCCCAAAAATACTTTTAAAATGTTTTATTTCATTATTTATTTATTTGAGAAAGAAAGGAGAGACAGTGTGTGTGTGTGTGTGTATGTGTGTGTGTGAGAGAGAGAGAGAGAGGTAGAGAGAGAGAGAGAGAGAGAGAGAGAGAGAGAGAGGGAGAGAGGGAGAGAGAGAGAATGGGTACACCAGGGCTTCCAGCCACTGCAAACAAACTCCAGATGCATGTGCTGCCTTGTGATCTGGTTTTAGGTGGGGACTGGGGAATTGAACCTAGGTCTGTAGGCTTTGCAGGCAAGCACCTTAACCACTGAGTTATCTCTCCAGCCCCCTCCCAAATGCTTTTGATTGAGAGAATTCTGGTTAATAAACATTCCTATTTTATTGCCTTAGCTCTTTCTTTAAGTTTTTGTGGTGTGTCTTTATGCCCTTTAAGATTTTTCCTTCCTATTAATATAGAACTGTTAATCAGGGAACTCTTGTAATCCATTACAATGGAGAGCTCAGGCATCTGCATTTCTGTCAGAACTCTTCTGTCTGACACATTTCCACAGACTTACCTAATGTTGGTATTCTAACCTGACCCTTTGGGTTTTGGGTGAACCTTTATGCCATTTCTGGTGGAATGCTTATTAGTTGTGACCTCTCTAGAGTCCCCAGAATAATGTCATGAAGACAAACAGCAGCATATATCCTTGACACTTGGTCAAATTCTCATAGGCATTGACCTCAAGGAAATGGGCTTTAGGTTCTGAAGTGCAACTTACGTGAGAAAACTCTGACAAGTGTTCCAATAAACTACATGTTAATTCACAAGTACCTTTCACAATCATCTGTCCTAATTTTATATTAGTTGGAATTTTATTGTCTTTCACTTTCTGTCCTGGTAAAGTTATTTTCTGAGTGCTGTGCATTCATTTGTCCATCTCTTTAGCACTTATTCATTTCCTCTCTCTTGTTGATTGCATTGTATAGAACACTGAAAAGTTGAAAGTTACACACCTTCTTTATTTTTCTCACTTAATTTTTATAACTTTAAGTATCATTAAGCAAACATGAGTTGTTTTTTGAAGTGCTTTAAGATTTTTTTATTGTCCATAATGAGTTACATTATTTAATGGACAATGAGTTGTTATCCCCAGTTCCCCAATGCCCTTCTTCCCCATCCCCAATCTGACTCCTAGTCTATCCATGGTCCCCAGCCCCAAGGACTGATCAAGGGTGCCCACAGAGAAGGATATCCAGCTGAAGATTATTTTTAAATGTCAATCCTTGCAATGGGGTTGATGGGTGTGTTCCATCAGAAAAGTCTCTTCTTTCACACTGTTGGAGACTTGTCCATGAGATAGAGATTCAACTTTCCAAATTGACTCGACCATGTTAATTATCACATTTTTTCATGAACATGCACTTGGGCAGTTTTCTTCTCCTAGCCTCCTTGACAGAATCGTCCCCCATCAGGTTATAGGCTGAAACCAGCAGTCTGTCATGGGTCTGCAGGATTCATGGTGGGTCTGAGTCCAATCTGATTCTTCATGTGATAAGGATTCTTCTGTCTTCTCATGATCTCATTGACATCATTCCATGGTCTGATTTTATGGGAACTTTTCAGATCTTGGACTTTAGTGAAAGCACTCTGTTAAGCTAACTGACACACACACATAAGGGACTCTGAAGGAAAGTCACAGATAAAATCAACTAAGCTAATTCAACTCAATTTAAAAAATCTACAGCTTGGGATTCAAGAAGCTAAGCAATGGGGCTGAAGTCACAGGGAACAACCAAGAGGGCTGGAACTCAAATCCAGTTTGAAAAGGCTGGGTTTTCTTTACTATATCCCATTGGAAACGTACTTGTCGTAATGAAGAAGTAAGGCAACACATACTCATAGGCTGTGACATCAAAGAGTGAAAGCTTTTGGAGATTCCACAGGAAGACGTGGGGTTCTCTAATGGTGAAAAGACAGCACAATGACTACTTGTCTTACTCGGCTCCCATTATTTCCTTCTGCTCATCTCTTTTCTCTTGATGTAACCATCTTGAAACATCTGCACACATGCTCAAAGATGATTTATTAAGAAGTTCTAAAACCCAAGAGGTCAGGATGGCTGTGGGGCTTTATCCCTATGATGAGTACATCTAACATTATGCTTTGAGTTTCCAGGTCTAGCAAATGGAGCACAATAAATTGAATTTTCTGTTTCAAACACCAGGTGGTGGTGCTGAGTTATATTGTCAAGGTTTAATACTCACTTATAGATACTGTTGTGCTGGTGAAAGTAATATATGATATATACATTATGGTTTCTCAACTATTTATATTTTTCTAATGAGAAATACTTTAATGCAGGGGCTGGAGAGATTTCTCAGGAGTTAAGGCACTTGCCTGCAAAACCTAACTATTTGAATTCAATTACCCAGTACCCACATAAGCCAGATGCACAAAATGGTATATGCAGCTGGAGTTTGTTGCAACAGCTATAGGCCATGCTATGCTCATTCTCTTTCTGTTTCTCTGTCTCACTCTGCTTGAAAATAAATAAAAAGTATTAAAACAGAAATACTTTATGCTTATTAATATTACTACTTAACAAGTATTAAGATAAGGTCTTGTTATTTAAGAATATTAGATGCTAACAAATTATTTTTAAAAATGTTTTTTATTTATTTGTGAACACAAAGCTATAAAAGATAGAGACAATGGGCACAAGTCATGGTCAGTCACATGCTGTTGGGATGAATCTCCAAACCAGGCACAGTTATGGGAGGAAAGATTTATTGAAGTTACAGATCCATAATGGTGAAAGAGGCTGACCCCTCTTTTGACAGTCCAAGCAGAGAGAAAAACAATCACCAGTACCACAAACACACACACACACACACACACACACACACACACACACACACACACACACAATAGCAAACAGGCAGGGTGGGGAAGATTTTCTCCCCCCTTTATATAGCCTTAGGGCAGGGTCTTGCAACCCTATACCAGACTTGTTGGCTTCCTGAGTCTCTGGAATTTCCTTCCTGCACTGCCCTCCTAGGAAGGGATGTTCATTTCTAGCTCTCCTGAGCTTCTTTAAATTCTGCCCTCTACTGAGAAGGCTGCTTTCCTGTGAACATCCTCAGAGACCTACCTATTGAAAAGATCAAGTTGACAACAAAACCTAACCATCACAGTGCACCAGGGTTTCCAGCTGCTCTAAATGGACTCTAATTTGTGCATCTGGCTTTACATGGTTACTTGGGAATCAAACTCAGGTCCTTAGTCTCTGCAGGTAAGCACTTTAACGGCTGAGCTACTTCTCCAGCCCATCAAATTCTTTAGGAAAAAAAAGCATTGCATGCAAATAAAATACATGCTATTTAAATAGTTTAAATCCATATAATTCCTTAAACACATTTGATACATACTTTTAGTAATAAATATAATTAAATTTTTGGATTAAATTTTAGATTTAATTTAATTTTGGATTAAGTTTTAGATTAATTAGATTTACATATATTATAGTTATTACAAAATAAAATGCTAAATACTGACTAAAGATTTTATTTTTATTTAGTAAAAAAATTGACTATATAAACCAGATGTTTTTCACTCCTTTAAATATTCTCCTCTTGATATAATAATCATTATTTTAAGTCTACAATGTACTACACCCTTTTATGTTTCATATATCTAAATTTCTGATGGATTATCTTCCATAACACAAACTAATCTACTTTGAGTGCCAGGATGTGTCTCATTTCTTAACTGGCTCTTAATAAAACATGAAGAAGCTATTAGCTTCTAGAATCTTGACTAAGGGTGAGTTTGGGATGGATGGTTGGATGAGATATGAGAAGTGAAGGAATTGCACTCTTTTAAAAGAGATTGATCTTATAGGAAAATATATACAATATCATAATAGCACAATAATAATACAATAATAATAATAGCACTCTAGGCCATGGAGATAATTATGATGTGAAATTATTTGTGCCTGTGTTGGAAGTCCTCCTGGGCTGTATAATGAAAAGGGCATATTTATAAACTTGCATGATTGACGACAGTAGTAGGCAGCAGATGGCCTCTCTAGGGAGTTTTATGACTGTTTCACCATACCTGCTTCATGGTAGATGAAAGGGAGGAACAGAGACAGGTGGCTGAGAGGATCGGAAATGAGGTAGTCTTAGGAGGTTGATGGCAATTAGTGGTCACATGAAGGACCAGAAGTTAAAATTGAGACAAACATTAAAAAGAAATAAATTAGTGTTAGAATGTAAGTGCCATATTTGAGAGTCCACAAAGTGTAGTTAACAAGACTATTTATACCTTATTTTGGCCCCGATTTGTGTGGTCTCAATATGTTATACTGATTTTGTGACGTTGGATCTGCAATTTAATGACAAGTTCACTGACAATTGTTCAGAATGAATGGGTGAATGTATCAATACTTTCAGTTCTGCTCCAAGAACTACTTTTAAAGTGAATGTTTAATTCGACTGTGCTTTCTATCTACTCACAAAATCCTTGCAATTGTCCTCACGGCATAATAGGAAGCCAACCAACAGAGCTACCAAAACTTCAGTTTAACTTAGACCAAAGAATATCACTATTGTAATACTTTGTAATACTTCATATTGTAATACTTCATTCAGCGATCTGGAGACAAAAACAGCATGGTGTTACCATAAAAACAGACACATAAAGATAACTTAAAAATAAACAAACACATAGACCAATAGAACCCAGATATAAACCCAAACAGTTATAATCATCTGATTTTTGACAAAGACACCAACAATAAGCACTCGAGGAGATGGTCTCTTTCCTAAAGTGTTCTGAAAAGACTGCACAGCCATATGAATAAGAAGAAAACTAGATCCTTATCTTTCCACCCCCAAAATATTAAAATGCATCCAAGACTGTAAAGTAAGACCTGTCACTAATAAACTGCTTGATAAAAACAGAGAAAGAGTAAGACCTTTCTGAAAAGGACTTTAATAATTCAGGAAATAATTCCAAAAAATTAACAAGTGGGATTCTATGAAATCAAAAAAGGTTTGTACAACAAACAATGAGCAGAATGAACAGACTGCCTACAGAAAAGGAGAGAATCTTTGAAACTATTCAGCACACAGGTCACTCTTATCTAGAATCTACAAAAACTAAAAAATAAAATAAAACACAATCATTCAATCAACAAATGGTCTAATGAATTGAATTTGCAGTTCTCAAAGAGAGGAATATAAATGTCCAATAAATATTTGAAAAAGTGCTCAACATCCTTAGCCATCAGGGAAATGCAAAGGAAAACCTTCTGAGGTCTCGTTTTACACCATGCAGAATGGCTAGATGCAGGGGAGTAACAAAGGCTGGCAAGACCTCATTTGCCGCTGGTGAGAATGTGCATCTTTGGGAATCAGTTTGGAGTTTCCTCAAAAAAAGTAAAAGGATAGCTACCATATGATCCCGCGATACCACTTCGGTATGTCTTTCAGGGTATATACCTGAAGCAGTTGAAGTCACAGTGCCCCAGAGGTATTTGCACATTTGTGTTTATTACAGTACTGTTCACATAGCTAATAATAGAATTAGCTTAGCTCGCCATCAATGGATGAATTATAACGTGATATATATATATATAAAATGGAGATGTAATCAGCTGCTACAAAAAGAACAAATTTGTATCATTTTCAGGAAAATAAATGGAACTGAAAAATGTCACATTGCAAGAATATAGTAAGCCAGACTTAGAAAGAAAAACATCACATACAGAATCTAGAGCAAACATATTTTAAGTGTACAGGAAGTATAATCATTTAAATATTTATGTAATTTTGATTATTTATGTGAAAATGCATTTAAATATTTATGTACAAATATAAATATTAATATTTAAATATGCATGGCATGAAAGTAGAAGGAACATGTGAGGGGGAGAGAGAATAATACAATTTAAAAACCAATTTGTCATGTTTTCTGTCATATGTGGAATCTAGATTTAAATATATCAAAGCAGACCAGGGAGACGAAAGTAGACATTTCAGAGTGAAGGTGCTAATATGCCCCAAATGCAATGATATACAATGGATGAAAATGCCCTAAGGAAATCCATTGTTTCGTATGGTAGCTAAAAAATAATTTAAAAAGGTTTTTAGTTTTAATATTGTCACCGTTTATTTGATACTTAATATATGGTCCAAAGACTAGCATCTTCTGCTGGGATACAGGCATATATACATACATAAATACACACACCCATATATATATATATATATATATATATATATATATATAAATTAAGTTATTTTTTGTGTGTATACATGATGCCAGGGTATCACCATTGCAATTGAATGCCCATCTGGCTTTACATGGTGGCTGGGGATTGAATATCAGCCAGTAACCATTGTAAGCAAGCACCTTTAAATGCTAAGGCATCTCCCCAGCCCCTACATGTATGCTTAAATCTGCAAACTAGATGATTACAATCTAAACTCTACATGTTGGAAATTTGGGAAGCGTATTTCCTAAAATGTCTTAAAAATCTATTAGATACAATGTAGTTAGGAATCCCTATCTTGGATGTTTTAAAGTGTTGCAGAGAACAGGTTTTCAATGCAGAGCAATGAACCAGGTAGGAACAGTACAGGTCCTATTGGGCAGACCAGAGTTTTGAGACATGACATTATAACTACTGTGCAATTTGACAGAATAAAATGAAACATTACAAATAAAATATGAGAGGACCAGGGAGATGGCTCAGCAGTTAAAGGCACTTGCTTGCAAGTCTGGTCTCCTCAGTGCTCAAGTAAAGCCAGAAGCAAACCTATCTCTCACCAACGTGGAAGTGTTCCTGTGTCTGAGTTGAGGATAATGACATCAGGGAGTTGCCAAGAACAAATGAGTTAAGAGTTTCTCATGAGCAGTTCAGCAGTGTGCAAGTATGGGAGACATTGGCCTCTGCCTCCTTGACTACCCACATCTGCACAGCAGTGTGGAATGAATGAGGACTGTGTAAAATTCTGAGATTTCCAGAGGACGACTGTGCACTGCCTCCTCCATTCTGCTCCAGCTTTTGTACTTTTTAAGCGTGTTTGTTCATAGTTGAATGGGCGAGTAATTGCATGGCTGGCTGGCTGGATGGAATGATGGAGGAAAAGCTCAGGTCTTACTGGATTCCTTCTTAGCAGAATTTAGTAAGCCAGAGCCTAGGAAGTGACTTGTTATTTTGAAGACTCTCATTTAGTTAACTGTCTGTTGAAATGATGTGTGTATTTGAGCTGTATGGAGTTTATCTGGAACAACTTTCTAGAGCAAGGGCCTTTTTATAAAACTTTGGAAGAAAGGACTATGTGTCCAAGGAAAAAAATGAAGTTTCTGCTGTGAAAATGGCTTGAGGAACTTAATCGTGTTGCAAGATCACAGATCTTGGATATCACATGATCTCAAGAGCTTCGGTTCTAACCTTGGGCTGTCTTAGAAGCAAGAAGCAAGTGCTAACTTTCATGATGACAAACCCATGTTGTTCTGCTTCAGAATTTTCAGGATCAAAGTACAGATCCACTTTGGAAGAACGGGTGGCTAAGGAACCTCTGTAACTCAGTAATGCTCATTTGAGAATATAAATAATTTGTCTTTTAACATTTTATACCAATGTCAGAAGAGGTGCTATATGTTCTGGTACTGGACACAACACTGTCTCAATCCTGCCTTGTCAACATCAGGCACAGAAGCAGATGAGCCCTCCAGACTACATGGATAGACACCCTCACCCACACTATGCAAATGAATGCAAGCAAATTTTTGTACATAATCATATATCTAATTCTTCACACACCAGAACAAAAATTGAGAAGAGAAAATATAAATATCACATATACATGTTTGCTTCCTCGAGTACGTGAGTACATAAACTGGGCTAAAGTCAAACCCTTGGTCAGTTTGTGAACAGCTGAAAACCATGACTGTCCCAAATATGCATCCTCATAGTTTAATGTCTACATATTATTTGGCACTTTTTAATGTAATTTTTCACTAAATGTGTGTCAGAAGAAACAGATTTGGGGGCAGCTACAGTTCAGAAAGTTTAAATTTATTAAATCATTACAATGTGTTATTTTCTGCAAGATACCATCATAGTCTTGTGGTCCTAAAAGACTCTATCAGTGAGTTTATACTATAAAGTATAAACACTATAAAGTGTGTCTGTCTGTCTGTCTGTGTCTCTCTGTCTGTCTAAAGGTTTAGGGAGCAGATTTAAAGATCCAAACATTGTTTCTGACCTCAGATGACTGGGCTTAAGTCATTCAGATCTTATTCTATAAACATTTAAATCTTCTTTTCCCTTATTATTCTTGATAATTCATCTACTTAATACTGACAGTGTGATAGGACCAAGAACACATATTTTTAGATCTGGTTGATGAATGTGGTTTCACATGAACAGTCCCTAATGGAGTAGATATGTAGCCAAATGACAGAGCTTCCTGTATCTCTAGGAATATTCCAGATACTGGTTTTCTAAGTAGGAAAATAACATGATATTGTCTCTGGGCTCTTGAAAGTGTGTTCAACAAAGGGGTTCTTTGGAAGTCCTTCATACTTTGCATCTAAAGTTCCAAGTGGTTTTGCTAATCAGAAAAACTCTTTCCTAAAATAATTTCTATGATTGAAGGATTAGTGATTTGATTCCCATGGCCCTGTAGATGTCCCCCCCCCAAAAAAAAAACCCTAAAACTACAAATTTCCCTTTAGTCAGTCCTGAGTGGGCCAGCTTTTCAAGTGATATTACAGTTGTGATCTTTAAAACTTTAGAAAATGCTGGCTAGCTCTGTGCAAAATGCTGAATTTTATGGCTTTTGTCGGTGCCAAAGGGATTGTCCAGCAGAAAGTACCCTGGTGAGCCCAGTTATTCCTCCACATCTGGTTCGTGGCATTGTGGAGTTATTTTGGGTTTTCAGAAAGGGGGAGCTGTGGGTGACACCCCAGCAGGGCATGCGGAGGGGTTTTCACTCCAACTCCACCATCCTCATGCTGTCAAAGCACGGAACACAGAAGGCTCCTTTAGTGTTTATTCCCTCACAATTTTAGGGGCAAATCATTTTTTTAATTTTTATGCAGAGTAAGGGAGTGCTATAAAAGTCATGTAATCCACCTAGATTGAACAAAAATTGTACTTCAAAAAATTATAGTGCTATTTCCAAGGGCAGCTTTCAGTCCATACTTTCCAATTATTTTGCACCTTGATTAGGGAATAATGTAGAATCTTTCCTGTCACTAAAGGCAGAAAAGCCCTCAGTGCTTACACAGGCATAGGAGATGCCCTCAGAGAAACATGGATTTGTTTAGACACTTGACTTTCTTTTTTTAAAAAATATTTTATTTATTCATTTTCAAGCAGATACAGAGAGAGAGAGAGAGAGAGAGAGAGAGAGAGAGAGAGAGAGAGAGCACCAGGGCTACCACCTTGTGGGTCTGGCTTATGTGGGTACTGGGGAATTGAATTGAACCTGGGGCCTTAGGCACTGAAGGCAAGTGCCTTAACCACTGTGCCATCTCTCCATCCCGTCACTTGACTTTCTTAAGCAAAGAGAATTGTTTCATGAAGGTGACTTCAATATATCAATCAAGTGAAGACTGTGTTGAAGTCAAATTTATGGATATCTGAATATGGCTGAAGATCAAATTCAGACATCTCCTCACTTTGGCCCATGATTTTTTTTTTAAAAGCCAATGGCATTTACTGTCTTATTGCAGACCTTTTTGGCAAGTGGCCATTGAAGCATTTCTGGGAACGACTTAATGCCTTAAAAGCATGTATGCACACCAGCCCACCATCTTGCTTTATGTGAACTCAAAACCTTGACCATTACTTCCCAAGCCCAAAAGTTTTAGTAGATTCTTAGTGCCATTTTTTCTTGTTCTGAATTTAAAAAAATATTTTTTTTCTTGAGCAAAATAAAAGAATAAGTTTACGGTTTTCTCTTTTAAATACTAAAAACAGAAAAGAGGGTGGTAGATAAAGTTAAGGATGATCTTAATCAACCTGGAGTAGATGGTATTCCTAGTAGATCTCTATTGATACCCAAGACTGAAAGACAGGCATAGCATTAAGATGTAATTTAGAGCTTTATTATTTCGTTATTTCAGATTTAAATTAAAAAAAATCAACTACAGTTTTCACCATTTTTAAAATTAGGAAAACCAAACTAACTCTACTTATAGTTTTAAGTTAAATTGTTTATAAAAATCTATTGGATGTAACCTTTAAACATTGCAATCAATTTTGAATTTTTTTCCGTTGAAAGCATTAAGGTCTTTAAAATTACAAGCTTAGATGCTATTCCACTTTTTTCCAGAAGGTGGCAGTTGTGTAATCTTCTTCTTTATCAGGGAGCTGGGAACCAGGGGAGCCAGAGGGACCAGAGAGAAATTTTCAGACTTACTTTTCTTCAACTCTAGGTGGCAACATAAGAAATCTGAACTTTTGCAGTGGTGGCAGTTTCTTTAGGGTCAACAGACCCTTCTGGTAAGAATTTGATTCTGTGAAAGAAAAACACAGACTTCCTGTCTTAGCTTTGTTTAAAGTTCAGAGTTCATTATCTTGTTTATTTCACAATGATCATTTTCCTCTATGGTCCTGATTTGTTTCCAAATCACCTTGATCCTCTTGTTCTTATTATTATTTTTAATTGGAATGCATAAGGAACACACAAGTAGGCCTGGGTTTTGTCTGAATAAACCCTTCCTGGTAGAAGAATAAATCTATCCATCAGGAGACATTTTTCCAGGTTTGACAATTGAGAGAGGATCAGGGGTATGAAGATACACTGGAGAGGTTTGAATGAGACAGGAATTAACAGATGAAACTTAAAAGCAAACATGTGACTTTTTCCTTGCCATTATGTGAAGCTGTTCCTCGTGTATACAGCTGAAAAAAGAATCAAGTGATACCTAACTACTTCCTTTCATAAATGAGGAAACAGAGTTCCAGAAACATAAAGGCGTATGCTCAATAGAACACTTCCCACTTCTTGTGAAAGAACAAGGGATTTATCAGAGCAAAGTGCTAATTCCAATTTGTAGCAAACAAAACGTTAAACATTTTGAAAACTGGATTCTCCTTAAAGATGACTCTTTCCTTTCCAGATGTATTAATTTTGGCCCCTGCGTTGTTGTAGTGCCCCTCCTCTGTTCTGGGAATGAGTTTATTCATGATTCATGGAAGGTAGAGATCTGTTCTAGCCAATCAGCTACCCGTTAGCCATCTGACCATTCAGTGGAAGCTTAAACTAATTACATTGAAGTTAAAATAAAGTTAACTCTTCCTTTGTACTAGCCACATCTCAAGAGCTCAACAACTACCTATTATTAATGGCTGCTGATATGATGGACAGGGCATGTGTAGACTTCTCTGCCATTGTAGAAGTGTCCTCGGATACCTTGCTATAGGTGATTAACAGTGGAGGGCATGGAGAGAGTACAGATCAAGGTCAAGTAGACGCTGTGAAAGGTTGGGCAGTGGCTAAGTGTAACTTTTTCTTTATTTAGTGTCATTAGCAAGTTTCCAGTGAGCTCTGAGCAAGTATCTTCGAATGCGCTCTTTGTATTGTCTGCTTTCCTTCTCAGGTATATCCACTCCTGAGGATCCAGTGAACCTTTGTGTTTGTTTGTTTGCTTGTTTTTATTTATGTTTTGAACTCCCAGTGTAGCTTGGGATGACCTTCAATTTCAGATGCTCTGGCCTCCAGCTTTGAGCGCCAGGATTACCAAACCCAGTTTATGTGGTGGAAGGGATCCAACTCAGGGCTTCCTTCGTGTTAGACAAGCACACTACCACTCTCCACCGACAACTTGTTCTCTGCATGTCTCTAGGAGTATGATTCCTTTTTATGCATTCAATTATTTTTCACAAATTCTGTGAAATGCCTGCTATATAACAGAAACTGTAATAGACTGCTGTAAGACCCGGAAGCTGTGTGAGCATCAGAAGAAACACGTTTTCAGATCCTAATCATGAAAAGGAATGAAATCCTTCAACCCCTGGAAGTAGCAAAAGCAAGGATGACCAGCATGGTTGTGTATTTTAAGAGATGGGAGTATATTCTGATCTGTTAAATGATCTTCCCAACATGGTAGAGAAGATTTTGAGAAGGTATTCTAGGACTGGCGTCCATGTCTGCTGGCCCACAGCAGGTGGCTTCCTCATCTCTTAGCAATCTGGAGCATTTTCTCATCTCGTCAAATATTTGCCAAGGAACCATCACATATCCCATGCCTGGACTGTATCAGCATTCTATTTGTTTCAAATCCAATCCATTGAATTCCCTTGAATAATAGATACGGCATTCGTGGAGACTTCTTTGAATCTGTGAGCTAATTTGTAGAAGACCCTCGTGTGTGAGTGAATTAGGCTTGATGGATGGCCACTCTTGTTAATTGAGTGTAAATGCAGATTAAATGAGTGCTCCTCCTGCCTCCTCACCCACACCCACAAACACATCAATTGTCAGATGATTAGAAACACACTGTTTGCAGGGAATCATATTAATATCCACGACATTCATTTGTTTAGAATGGATTCTTCTCATGCCATCTGTATAATAGCATGATGTTAGACATGCGTAAATCTAGGGGTCATTCCAACTCTAAGTTTTATAGATGTTTCTATTTAGAGCAGATTCAGCTCATCCTTGGGAACTTGGTGACACCACAAAGTCCAGTGGCACTTACTGAGCCCATAAATGTCTCTGCCATATTGTCTATAAGCTCATCCCTACACCATCTGCCCACCCCATAGGGCCCCTTACGAGTATAGTGGAGAATATTACTTATAAACACAAGTCATTCAGTTCTGAATTAGTGTCACAAGATTCCTGACAGAAACAAGAGAGTGGTGGCTTCTTTTGGCTCAGTTTCGAGGGCTCCGTCCATGGTAACTTGACTCCATATGCTTGGGCAGAAAATCATGGCAATGGGAAGAGTGGGTTGGAAGACAGGTGTTCACATCACAGTGGACAGGAAGCCAAAGGACAAGGGGAATGCCGCTGGTACCCAGCTTTGTCTTTTTTCCCTTTTCCTTCTTCCAGGACCCCAGTCTGGGCTGGTGATGCCCACAAACAGGGTAAACCCTTCACCTGCCTTTTCTGTCTTAGTAGATATGCCCACAGATGTGCCTCAGCAATCTCCTACATGAATCCAAGCCTAGTCAAGTTGACTTGACCCCCATGGGGTTTCAGATGCAATGTCTAAATGAAGTTCTTTTAGTTAAAACTGTTTTTAAAAAATACCATTACATTTGCTTCTATAACTTAATCTCCTTGGGCATTGATTGCGCTTATCCTTGTTGGTAGAAGGTTCCAGTCATGGTGATTGGTTTTCTTTCCCCAATCATAAAATTTACCAATGAGACTTGATCTACTAAAGCTTTTTTGATGTTTTTCCCCTAGTCTTCATAGAACACTGGCCAATCTCATAATTTTTTTCAGCCTGGCATAGTCCCCAGTTAAAATAATCAAAAGCAAAGCAAATAAATCAGCCCAAGTCTTCTTTTTTTGCTTTCAATGGGTCATACTTCTTTCTAAGTCATCAGTGTTAATTTGACAAATGTCACCTTGTATCTGTAATTCTTTTCTTCCTCTCTCAAGGTTTTCTCCTGTTGTCCTAGAGTCCAAAGCTTCTCATAACCGAAATATTACCCAGGCATTTAAAATGTATATTCTCACAACAGAAGTACAGTCCTGCATTAAATAATGTATAGGGATCAGTGTGGTGAATCCAATGAAAACTTCCATAGGAAAATAGTTCCTAGCTATGAAATTTTTGGCAAATAATTTTATAACACTAGACCCCAATTTTCTCATAGGAAAAGAGAAGTGAAAAAAAACACAAACATATTTCTGGCATTCCATTTCTTTTGATTTTCCTTTTAAATACTTTAATAAGTGAAATATAGGAACTGGTAAGATTAGCTACCAGATCTTGAATCAAAATATTCTCTTGAATATGGTATCTACAAATGAAAGCTATTTTGGAAAACAACAAAAAGTCTGTGGTCACTGATGAAATTTATCCCTTTCTTGAGGAATTTTATGACTCATGGCTAAGAAGAGGAGAGCTGGAAATTTTGCAAAATGAATTCCAGCAGTAGCTATAAAAATAAAGGGAAATTCTTATCTGTTCAGCTAGATAATAAAATTATCTATAAAATGTCCCTACCTGCATTATATGGTATTAGAAAATATCATGGAATTCTCCAGAAGTCCTCGCCTGGCATTGAGGTCCAATTTGAGCTGGATTTTGTACCCTTTCCAGCTGGAATTGTCTGGATTTGCTCTGTGGTTTGGGGATCTCGTCAGAGTGAAGAAATAAAGAAGGCTTTCTGCAGAGCAAGCTTCCAACTCACACTTCTCCCCCCTCTCAGAGCCACAGACCATATTTCAAGTATCTAACTTTGAATATTTTAAGAGGCATGCATCTTGATCACATTGAGATACATGTTTCTTAATTTTTAAAGAAAAAGTTTGCATGAAAGTGTCAAATTCTCAAGGTGACTTATTACATTAAATTATTTGAAAATCCAAAGTAACCAGACCATCATTCATCAACAACGTTTCTTGCAAATAAAATTCACTTGTTTGGTCTATAGACTGGCACACTCCAGGTGTCTATGGTATAATTTCAAGTCTCAGCTACTCAGTGCAGCTTTCTGACTGTGGACTCACACTGTTCCATGAATTCTACCAGTGCAGGCTAGTCTTTATGTAGTGCTCTTTCTCTTATACTTATCTCTTTAATACAGCTCTCTTTGCTGTAGTTGAAATGTAGAATCCTTTAGTACTGGCATTTATTATGTCTTTGACATGAGTAAATCAACCAGGATATAATCCATTAGAATAGAATATTAATTATCCCCAAATATAAATTTAATCAAATTATGTTGGATAAAGAGTACTTTGAATTTTTTTACATAAAAGGAAAAGTAAATAATTATAAAATAGAATATATTAATATAATTTTTTTCATTTATGGTTATATTTATGATATTGGAGGTTACATTTAGGGCTTCAAATGCTAGGCAAGTGCTCTACCATTGGGCAATATCTCCAGCCTTTTAAAAACATTTTATTTTGAGTCAGAGTCTCTCTAGGTTATCATGGCTGGCCTTGAACACACTGTGTAGCCCAGGAAGGGCTTGGACTTACATTTCTTCTGCCTCATAATTCCAAGACACTAGACTTATAGGCCTAAACTATCAGGTCTGGCTTGAATTTATAAACTTTAGCCACACAATTTAGTACTTATTTTGTATGTAATCATTATTTACTAATGGATAATGGGCAGCCTGAAATTTCTGATTTTATGTTTAGTTAATGCATATTTTAATTAGCAGACATCTTTTGAGGGCTGAGTTCCACCAAAACAAAGGATAAATGGGTACTAAGTTACTTATGGTAAAGACTTTCAGGGGTGCTATTGTGGGTAGACAGTTTTTACTATAAAGAAATGATTAATCGGACATGTTTAACCTGTTTCAAGCATTATATAGTTATACATACATTATATATCATATAGTGTCCATTTAAGGTATATAATTTTATATTTATATGTATCACTTGAAAATTAAAGAGAGGGACGCTGGGGAGGTGGCTCAGTGGATAAAACTGCTTGGTCCCAAGCCTAGCTGCCCCTGTTCTATCCCCTTGCTCCCATGTAAACACCAGCTGCAGAGAGGAGCAGGTGTCTGCAATCTTAATGTGCTGTGGCAATGGGGAGCTGAGCCCAAAGACTTGGGAAGTTTCTTTAAGGCAAGTAGACTGGTTCCCATGGATCAGCACAAAGATATGGAATGAGAGGACCCTGAGGTTGTCTGTGGACCTCCAACTGAGCACCGTGGCACACACATGCCCACGCCCATATAATACACATCTACACACACAAAATAAAACAAAAAAAAACCTGAAAAAAAAGATGTAAGGATTGAACTCATTTGGAAATGACATCATATGCTAGTTTATTATGTGAACACAAATTTGCCTTTATAAATTGACTGTAATTGGGAAAATAAATTCTCTTAATCCCAAACAGGATTCTGAGTGAGGGAATAAGTTATTTCTCTGATATTAGTTAAAAAGCAGATATTTCTAACTCTTGCCTAAAATTTAGAAGATATAAAATGAGGATTTTCTGAAGTTCCTTCTCAGCACAAATTTAAAGGGTGACTGGGAAACTATAATTTTGATTGAATGTGTCCATATTGAAGGACAGAGCTCTGAGCAAACTCTCCTTCGTCTACTGTCCAGTGCAGTTCTATGACAAATGATTTTTATTCTCATCTTCCTAATTTTAAAAAAATACTTTTTTTATTTTCGAGAAAGGAGCAAGAGAGAGAAATACAGAGAGACAGAGAGAGAGACAGAGACACAAAGAGATTGGGCTCACCAGGGTCTCCTGCCACTGCAAACAAATTCGTACCACTTTGTGCATGGCTTTAAGTGGTACTGGAGAATCAAACCTCAGTCATCTTGCTTTGCAAGCAGGCTCCTTTAACCACCAAGCCATCTCACCAGCCACACCCTTTTTGTAAAGTGAAAAAAGTGAGTTATTTATAACAAAATGTTAGTTTCATTAACAATTATTATTCATTTTGCCATGACCAATGAAATTTATCACATTTTTAGGTATTTTGACTGTAACATCTTTTTTAGATTAAAGTTTTTATTACTCTATTTTTAAAGAAAAACTGTAAATTCCCAAAAATGATAATTGAGTAATTTCCTACATATGACAGCTGAAAATCCATAAGAAAAAAATAAAAAACAACCCACCATGGATGGATAAGATGACATCGACATTTTTTTCATTTACAAACAGAGACATTGTCTTTTATCTGTCTGAATATTTATATCTCAAACACCAAATGAAGTCATGGATACATGCCCATCTGTTTGTTGGTTTTTTTTAATCTGTATTGTCAACAGTTCAGAAATTTCCAGTAAAAACCAAGAATGAAGCATTCTTGCAGGATGCAGTCAAATCAAGTAATTCTGTCCAAAGCCTTGAAACAAACAAAATATTTGCCTTATTTTCCAGAAGTGTTTGAATCATGCACTTAATTCTTGCAATTTGCAAACAATTTCCCCCCAATGAGCTTAGATGTATTTAAGCTAGAAGCAAAGCTAAGGAGACATGATGTGTGCTCACATCTGTGCTGTGAAAACATGGATGACATAAAGCATCAGGGAGGAGCTGGAGATGCCCACCATGGACAAGTGACCAGCATCAGAGAAGCACCTGGAGGTGCCCACTATGGACAGGTGACCAGCATCAGAGGGAGAAGCTGGAGGTGCCCACTATGGAGAGGTGACCAGTATCAGAGGGAGGAGCTGGAGGTGCCCACTCTGGACAGGTGGCCAGCATCTGAGAAGCACCTGGAAGTGCCCACCATGAACAGGTGACCAGCATTGGAGTAGCACCTGGAGATGGTGAAGAACCAACTTTATGAGTGTTCTTCACTGCAACTTGGCTGTTAACAGGTGCATGGTGAGAGATATCAAAGCATGTGTGACTCCTTGTCCTCTTCATGTTAGATTCTTGATCCACCTGACTCTTTTCTGCAAACCATCTTTCCTCGTCTCCCTTGGCAGCTCACTTAGGGTGCTCTGCTTCAGGGAGGGACCTTATGGGTTGAGAAAGGAAGGTTGGAGGAAAGAAAACTGTGCATTTCTTTGTTGCCCCCTTCCTTCATCTGTTGGCCTTGGCACTGGGTTTTCCTGCAGAAGTCGTTCCTTTGCAGTTCTAATTCTCAGGGAGGGCTGACGATACATGTCTTCCACTTGTCTCTCTAGTATGAGTGGAAATGACTTTACACTGAGTCTAGACTATGGGCGCCCTATCTCACTTGCTTGTGTCTTTTACCATGTCCACAATTCATCAGTGCGTTAGATTTCATTTGAATTGTATGGACGGAGTCCTGTGTTTACCAATACCCTAAACAATAGAAATAAATGCATGTTTAAAAGTGCATTTCCAGCCAGGTGTGGTGGCACATGCCTTTAATCTCAACACTTGGGAGGCAGAGGTAGGTGGATCACTGTGAGTTCAAAGCCAGCCTAAGACTACATAATGAATTCCAGGTCAGCCTGGGCTAGAGTGAGACCCTATCTTGAAAAACCAAAAAAATTTTTAAAAGTGCATATCTAAAGTGCCTGATGGTGCACACTTGTAATTGTAGCATTGAGGAGGTAGAGGCTAAAGAATCAAGAGATGGAGACCAGCCTGGTCCATATAATGCATGAAGCCAGCCTGGTCTGTATAATGCATGAAGCCTTCTGGTCTGTATAATGCATGAGGCCAGCCTGGTATGTATAATGCATGAGGCCAGCCTGGTCTGTATAATGTATGAGACCAGCCTGAACTTTGTAACAATCCTGTTCCAAAAATCAGAGGCTGGAAGATGGCTCAGTGGACATAGAGTGAGGACCAGCCCCACATACATGAGGCGTGGACATGGCAGAGCTCTGGAGGTAGGGAAAGGTAATCCCTGGGACAAGCTGGCTTTTGAGACTACCTAAATCAGCTCTTGGCTCAAAAGAAAGAGCTTTGATCAGTAAAATAGTAAAATAAAGGAGACCATAATAAAGGAAGGTATCAAATATTAACCTCTGGCATGCACGCAGTATCCAAAACATAAAATCAAAAAAGCCCAATAGAAAGAAGACAAGATATATCATTAAAACAGTGTCAAAATCCGATCTCCCCCTAAAAAAATCAGGAACTAAAATTTAATTGCATATGGTAGTTAGAAGTAGAAGATGTTTAAATAACTGGAAGATGTTTAAGTCATGAGGCTTCTCTCTTTTGAATGGCATTGGGCCCTTAGAGCAGAGATTTCAAGACACATTTGAGCTTTTGGCCCATACTCTCTCAAACATAAGAAGATACCACATCAAGGTTCCATCATGGAAGAAGAGAGCCAAATTTCCAGCAACTGGACACTGGATGTTCTAGAACCCAGAACTGAGTTTGGGAGATAGCTTACTGGTTAAAGGAACTTTCTTGCATAGCCCAAAAGCCATAGTTTGATTTTCCAGTACCCATGTACAGGCAGATGCACAAAGTAAGTGTCTGGAGTTCATTTGCAATTGTGGGAGGCCCTGGCACAATCATATTCTCTCTCTCTCTCTCTCTCTCTCTCTCTCTCTCTCTCTCTCTCTCTCTCATAAACAAATAAAAACATTTAGAATACAAAACTGTGAGTTATAGAGTTCTATCATTCGACACTTACTTGGTCTATGGAATTTTATTATGGTAAGAGCTACCTCACAGAGGTCATGTGCTGAAGGCTGACTCCCCACCATGCTGTGCTGGTGGGCTTCTGGAAAGAGGCAAGTCTCTGGGGTGTGCTTTTGAGGAGTATATGCTGTTCACCATTTTTACTCTGCCTTTTTTTGCTTCCTGACCAGCAATTGGTAGGCGACCAGTACATGTCCACCACTGTGGTGTCTGCTTTCCATAGGTATACAAATAAGGGCAAGGATCCAGGTGAGCATGGACCTTTGAAACTGAGGGCCAGTGTGAATGTCCCCTCCTTTTTGTTGGCTTTCTCAGGAATTCTGGTATAGCCATGGAAAAAGCTGACTAACACGGTAGCACCAATGGACAACAATAAACTTCTGTAGGGACTTTTCAGAAAATGAAAAGAGATGCAAAAGATCCAACAGTCTACAGATAAGATGCTGAACATCTGCAATCACTGGGTAAATGCAAATTCCAATCATGCACCAGTCATAGTGACTATTCTCCAGAAGAGAAAGATAAACACTGACTAGAAGGTGGGGAACAGGAGCCATGGCCTGTTGGCAGAAAGGCAACCAATATGAAAAGTAGTGTGGAGATTGTTTACAAAGTAAAAATAATACTGGTTTTTGAGTATATAATTTAGACTTCTGAATACACATCCCACAAATTAGCAACAGTATATCAAAATGATATAACCACTCTCACATGCATTTCATCCTTTTTCATAAGAACTGTGTACGAATACATACATATGAGTGCCTATTATCAGATGAATTGTTCAAAGTGTGGTCTATACATGAAATGGACTACTTATACAGCTTAAAAGCCTAATCTTTTCATGTTCAGCCATATGTGTAAGCCTAGAGGACACGTGATAAAGGAGATAAGCTAGAGTAGACAAATGCTATATAATCTCACATATATGTGGGGTATGATGAAAACCCACTACCACTAATCATGAGGAAAATTAAAAACAAAACCACAGTGAGGAATTCTCTTACTCAAATAAGAATGGCTGTTATCAAAGAGAAACAGGTAGAGAGTGCTGGCAAAGATTGGGGAAAATGCAAGCCCTTGAACACTCTTGGTGGTAATGTACTCTAATAAAATAATTACTTAAAGCAGAATGGAGATGACATGTCCCAACAGTCTCTGTACAAAGTATATATCAAGAGGAAATGAAATCAGTTGAAGAGACTAATGAACTTACTTGCATGTTTATTACAGTGTTATACACCACAGACAAGAAATGGACATAACCTAGGGTGTCCTTTGGCTGATAAGTGGACAAAGAAAATTGCATATATACAGTGAAATAGTACTTGAATTTAAAAATGGGGGAAGGGTCCTGTCACTTTTGACAAGGCACAGAAAGACACATATTGTATGATCTTGTTTCTATTTCATAGAAATTCAGAGTACAATTGAGTTTATGAGCAGCTGGGAGGATTGGGAGGGATGAAGGGAAGGGGAGAGGTGTTAACTCAGTACTGAATTGCATTCTACCAGCAGAAAGAGGTTCTGGTGTTCTATTGCACAGTGGGGGAATATAGATAATGATAAAGATAATGGTTCACAACTTTTCACCATAAGGAATAAGTATTTTGAAAAGAATGTTAAGTATTTTGAAATGCATACCTTGATTTGAACATTGCATAATATATACATTCACTGAAAAATAATCATGTAAAATCCCATATATATTGACAATATTGTATCCATTAAAAACATAAAAAAAGAAAATAAGTACTCACGAGAAATATACTTAATACTATGTGCTTTCAAGTGTATAATGATGAAAAAGGGAAATAGGAATAACAATTAAGCTTACTGATTGTGTTGAGTGCACCTATGAAATAGGCATTGTCATTGTCACTTTCAAGTATAGAAACCAAGACACTGACAAGTGACAGACGAAGGTCACAGAGGCTAAGGAGAGGAAATGTTTGAATTCAGGCAGGCTGGCTCCTAAGCCTAGAGTCTCAACCACTAATTCCATGTGGAACAGAAACAAAAAAAAAAAGGAAATAAACACTTATTGAACACCTACTCTGTCAAGAACAACAATGGAATCTTTCACATGCAATCTCTCATTTATTGCCTCCTTGCCTTCTCTTGACCCTGTTCTCTGCTCCCTTTTAAAGAAACTTTCCTTTCTAGATTTTCCTGACAATCATGCATCCCTACTTTTCTCATTTCTCCTGGCCACTTTTTCATTTTTCTTTGCTTACCTTCTTGTTTATCCAAGCTCTAAATGACTGAACATTTTAGGTTTCTTTTTTTATTCTATTTTTTTTGGTTTAAACTCCTTCCATCAAGTGGCTTTAAAAGCTCAAATATATGCAGATGTCTCAGTATTTTATTCTAACTTGTTCATTCACCCATTTTTCCTCCTTAGAGAATTCCTTGACAGGTTCCATTGGGTGTCCAACATGCATGTCAAATGTAGCATACCAGAGAATTCCAAATTCGTTTCAACTTCCCTATCATTCCCATTTTACTAAATGACAACATTTTCTACACTGAAAAAGCATGAACACCTTCTAGAATATTCAAGATTGTCTTTCTCTGCTCTTATCAGCAGTAATACGTTGAGTCTAGATCCAGAACACATCCCACTTTGTCTCAATGTTTCCTGCCAATTAGTCATTTTAATAATTCCCATTCAGCCCATCCCAGTCTTCATTTCCTTCAAGGATTTGTTTAAGGGAGCCAAAAAGATTAGTGTAAACATATCATCACATTTTCCTTCTTTCAAAGTCAGCCACACACCGCTGGGATGAATCTTCAAACCAGTTACAATTTGAGGGAGGAAAGTATTTATTGAAACTATAGATTGAGGGGAAGTTCTGTAACAGTGAAAGAGGCTGGCCCTCTTTCACAGGTCCGAGCAGAGAGAAAAACCCATCACCAACACCACACACAGATCAGCAAACAGGCAGGAGGGCCAAGGAGAGAATTTCTTCCCCTTTATATAGCCTTAGGGTGGGGTCTTGCCACCCTATTCCAGACTTAATGGTTTCCTGAGTCTCTGGAATTTCCTTCCTGCACTGCCCACACAGGAAAGGATGTTTACTTCTAGCTCCTTTGAGCTTCCTTACATCCTGCCCCCTACTGAGAGGCTGCCTTCCTATGAACATCCTCAGAGACCCACCCAAGATTACTTGAAAGGTCAAGTTGACATCAAAACCTAACCATCACACCTTCCTAAAGGCCTATACTGTATTCCCTGTGAGACGCTTTCTAGCCACTCTTTTGGATGAGATAACCTTCCCTATATTGGTTTGTGTTAAGTGCATTCCACAGTAGGAGCATTTAGTCTTTCTCACCATGTTTGGCATGTTTGCAAACATGAAAATGGAGGTAAGGAGGTGACATGATATGACTCTTTCAGGAGCACCTGAAGTCAGTTTTTAAGAGGATTAAACTCATGGGAATATGTATCAGCAGTCAACATTTTCTTCATTATTTTTAATGTGCTAGCCACAGTATGCTATGATGGATATTTTTCCAATTTCTGTTTGAATAATTCTCAGAATGACAGTTTGGTGAAGGTGTTTTTGTCAACATTGGATGGTTGAGAAACAGGAATAAAACAATGCATAGTCTTCAAGCTCACAGTGTTGGGCAGTGAGAAAAAATGAACCTGGTAGCAGGTCTACAATCCAAACCCAATCTTCACCACATGATGATATCATCTCCTCAAAGCAATGGTTTATACCTTTCCACATGCCTCCTCATCGTACATGCAACTGGATATTCTTTATTTTCCAAAATATAAACCTCATTTTCAGGATGGGCAATTATACAGATTCTATTTGTACAGGGAAGGCCAAGAGTAATTTTGTTCAAAATCTATTTTATTTCTCCATTACTTGTTTTCCACAAATTACCAATAATACCTACCTTTCAAATGCAAGGCCTGAAGATATTTACTAAGAACATTTAAAAGAATTATATGGAAGAAATAAGCTCACAAATATTGAGTTTGTAATAGTTTTAATTAGAGAATAATCAAATAATTTATAAGAGAACTATGATTAAACATGTGGCTATGACCAATTCTGTAACAATTAAGAGTTTTTTCACATCAAATGGTTTGAATCACATGGAGAACAAACTATTGTGCTAATGCTTTACAGAGGGAAAGCCTATGTAAGGATCACATCTCTTTCATGCTGGAATAGGAACATGTTGGGATTAACAGTTTGAACAACAAGCTTTTAAAATTGCCAGAAATTAGTTCGCTACACAATTTGCTCTTTTGACAATTGTCTGAACATTAATATGGTGTTTCTCAAGTTAATATTTTACAGAACTGTTTCTTTGTTCAGGCCCAAAGAAATCACAAAGGGGGTATATTATCTTATTTACCCAAAAGATATCATGGATCAAGTTTTATTTTCTTTCTTGCCTTGTAGAACTCCTGCCAATAGAAAACACTACTAGTAAGAAGTTCATAAATTTTGCCATTAAAGGTATTCAAATTAAAAACTGTTTGATGTAATTTTTTCATTCTAACACTCCAAGTCCTTCACCAAAATTCAACTTATATTTTCAGGGACTAATTTTCATTTCTTTTAAAACTAAAGAGCTAAGTACTATTGTTGAAATATATACATATGGAAACAATAATGAGTTTATGAGAATGACTTTACTGTATGGCTCAAGAATTTATTATGATTTCCAGGAAGGATTTTTTTTTCAAATAGTCTTGTGCAAGAACAACATTATTGTATGATAACCTTTCATAGTCAGTTCATGCTGATGAGATGAACCTCCAAACCAGGCACAGTTATGGGAGGAAAGGATTTATTGAAACTATAGATCCAGTGGAAGTTCCAGAATGGTAAAAGAGGCTGGACTCCTTTCACAGGTCCAAGCAGAGTGAGAAACCCATGACCAGCACCACACACACACACACACACACACACACACACACACACACACACACCAGCAAAAGAATAGCGAGCTCCTCAGAGCTCAAACTGCTCCTTTCTTATCTATGGCTGGAACTCCAGATCCCCTCCCAGAAACACCTTAGGGTTGGAGCCTAGGATCTGGTCAAGTTGACACCTCCTCCAGCCAGGAGGCCGGAGACAAATTTTTAATAGAACTCCTGAATCTATTGGGAGACATCCACTCAAACTATAAGCCTAACATAATTTTTATGTGATGAGCTATTTCTATACGGGTATTCTGATAAAATTATTTTAAATTATATCTGATGTTTGCTAAATTTACCTAATGTATGAAAATGAGACTTGTATCTCAGTCTGACCTCTCTGCATGTCTTCAAAGTTTCTTTATTGATATACTCTATAGCCAGTAAGTCATGAGAGTCAATAGTTATTTGTTTTTGGACAATTCCCTTTTGTTTTCTACAATAAACTCTGAAATAGATTTGAGAACACTGAGTTCTGGCAGAATCGGACATGATCTGACCCCGACTAAATGTTTAAAAATTTTAGTGCTTCCTATTGCTTAGGATCACTCATTCCAGAAAGTGCATGTGACTGGAGACTCCCTCAAAATTAAGTTGTCCCTTGTATGACCTTCTAAATATCACTTAGCAATTATGACTTAGAAATAAACATTATTTGTTTTAACCAACATATCTGGAAGAAATGAGATAGAAAACACTATTAGCATTATTTCATAAATCAAATTTGTTTATTAGATTGCTCAATGAATTATCTAACTGGACCAGGGGGAAAAAGGGAAAAGAGAGACTATGATATTTTGTTGGCGATGATGTAGGAAGAAAATATCTTAAAGGAATGGTGAGAACAAACACAGAAAAGAACAGGGAACGGGAGGCCCAGTTTAAGTAGATTTAAGCATCTGAAATACAATTGCATTTACTAAACCTAGTCAGACTCCTTTAAGCTATTTCTTGACTAGGACATTGTCCTTGGGCCTCACCTTGAGCAACACATAGCCAACTTTTAGTAAGAATCTTCCTAAGTCAACGGAATAAGAATTCTCAAACCTCACTGCCTGATCCAAGTATCCATCTCCTTCTGTATTCCAAGTGGTATTTTATTTATCGAAACTATAGATCCAGTGGAAGGTAAGGTTAGGGTTAACCTAGCCTTCGGTAAGAATCAGGATAGGTTCATGTAGCCAGAATTCTCCCTAGCCTAGATGTCTTCTTTGAATAATTTTTCATCCAGTAAATCTCACACTTGTCAACCTAACACCTTGGTTATAAATTCTCCCTTTTCTGTATCCATACTAATCTCCTTTCCCTATTGTAATATCTTCAGAATAAAATTTATTTTAGCTGCTTAACCATAGTTTAGGTCACATTTTATTTTACCAGTTTCAAATATTTTTAAAAGAAGGTGCTACAAGCTTCTTGATAGTAAGCAAGAGTGATTGGTATAGGTAATGCTTTTTCTGATCAATATTCCAAAAACATAGAATACTAAAGCAAAAGTAATTAGATTGGATTGTAGTATATGAAACAGTATTTACACAGCAAAAAAACAAAAAAAAAACACTCGAAAGGTAAAAGAGACAGCCTGCAGAATGGGATAAAATGTTTTCAAGCTATTCATCCAACAAGGGATTCATATCATATGAAAGTTTGTGGCCCAGCAGAGACTAGCACAATGCAGCAGTGAAAACAACAAATGCGTCTGTGTTCCCAGGAAAGTGGAAGACGAGGAAAAACGTCTGAGATTGTCCTCAGACCCCAACAGAAGTGTTCACGTGTGCGCGCGCACGCGCACGCGCGCGTACACACACACACACACACACACACACACACACACACAGTAATACACACACGCAGTAATACAACACAGTGATACACACAAGTAATACACACACAGTAATACACACACAATGGAAAAATGCTCCCTCAATAGAGCAAATAAAAATTTCAGTAAGTATTTAACAGCAAGTTTCAACAGGATTGATTATAAGGGAAATACAAATTAAAACCACAACACGACCCACTCACTCCAGTTAGCATGGCTGTTGTTAAAAATGGCACATGCAGGAGAGGATAAAAAAAGAGAAATTTTATGCAACATTTGTAGAAATGGAATACAGCCATATGGAAAATAGTAAGAGGTTCACCAAAAACCTAAACTAGAACTACCATGTGATTTAATTGTCCCACTACTGGTTTGTACCCAAAAGAAATAAATTCAGAATATTGAAGAGACATGTGACACTTTTTACAAGAGCCATGCCATAGAATCAATGTAGTTGTTCATAAATCTATGAATGGATAAATCAATATGCATATACACATGAAATATTATTTAGTCATAAAAATAAAATCTTGTTTGTAACAGCATGGATAGAACTGAAAGTCATAGTAAATGAAATAACCAGGTCTCAATTAAACAAATATTGTATTGTAAAAGCTTAAAACAGTAGAATATTGATTTCTAAAGTGGAGAAACTGAAAGAAGGAGAGGAGAAAGGGAGGTTGAGAAACAATCATCAAAATACACCCAGAGAGCAGGAAAAAGTTTTCCTGATTTACAGCACAGTAGGGTGACAATACTTTAAGATTATTGTATACCTTATTTAAAAACTAGAAAAACTGAAGGTTTCCAATACAAACAAATGTTATTAGAAAAAATGATAATTCTAATTACCATGGATTTTTTGGGAGATGTGGGATGGGGTAGGGCTCTGGGCTGTTTTACATAGTCCTGGCTGGCCTTGAATTCTTGGCAATCCTTCTGCCTGAATATCTTGAGAACTGTGGTTAAAGATGTGTTCTACCCAGTTTGGCTTAGTTACCATGATGTGCTCATGGCACATTGTGTGACTATTAAGTGTATCAAGACATACCTCATGAATTCTTGACGTACTATGTGTCAGTTAAAAATGAAAAAAGTAATCCTGGAAACTAAACAGGAATGGGTGAATGATTGAAAATGAGAGGATGGAAGAGGAACCAATGGAGGGAAAAAAAAAACAAAACACCCAAGGTCTGTTTCCACCAGGGCAAGATGTGTGTTAACTCCAGTGTGTCTGACCTACATGGGTGGAAACTTCCCCACTTTCCCCAGATGGGCAGGCTTCTTATTTTTTTAACGTTTTTATTGGCTTAAAATTACATATATTAACACAACAATATGCTGATTATCATATGTTCTTACACAAAGCCATTGAATCCATAATGACATTCCCTCTGATGCATTAATTATTCTCCCCACCCCCCATGACTCTTACATTCTTTCTGCCACCTCTTCCACAAATTTCCCTGAGTCATAGTGGGTGAGTTTATATTTTGCATAGTTATTATGTTTTTAAGAGTCTGTAGATTTGTATTTTGGAAAATTTTGGGCACCCTTGGTGCCACTCTCCATTGTCCTTCTCTAGGTTATCCGCCTTGCTGTGGGAATAGCTCTTTTGCTCGCCATCTCACTTCCTTAGAGGTTGTGTTAGGGCTCTAAATGGTGAGTTTGAGGTGAATGGTCTCCTGCTTGGGTGTTCCCCATCAAGTCGGGTCCCTTTGGTAGAGTTCAGTTGTCCCTGGTTCTCCTTGCTTTCTGAAAAATACAGAGTCTCCAGTGGAGAGTGACATCAATATTGGTCAATTGAGATAAATATTGCTAGGTTGGTGAGCGTTTGGCAGGTGTAGCCTTTCTGAGGACCTATGGTTAGTGAGGACTTTCCCACATAGATGGGGTTCTGTTGTTGGTAGATTTTTTAAAATGATTTCCAGTCTTACTGGAGTGAAGTGGAATCTCATTGTTGTTTTGATTTGCATTTCCCTTATGATTAATGAGGTTGAACATTTTCTTAAGTGAGAAATGGCCATTTTTATTTCTTCCTCTGAGAATTCCCTGTTGAGCTCAGAGGCCCATTTTGTGAGAGGGCTGTTTGATGTTTTATTATTTAATTTGTTGAGTTCTTTATAAGTTCTAGATATTAGACCTCTATCTGTGTTACAGCTTGCGAATATTAACTCCCAACCTGATGGTGGTCTATTGGCTTTGAGTATGGTAAGTTTGTCTATACAGAAGCTTTTTTAGCTTGATGAGATCCCATTGGTTGAGTGATTGCTGTACTTCCTGGTTTACCGGAGGTTTGTAAAGGAAGTTTTTCCTTACTCCTATTTCATAGAGAGTTCCCCTGATTTTTTTTCCAGGATTTTCAGAGTTTCAGGTCCTTTGTTGAGGTCTTTGATCCATTTGGAGGTGATTTTTGTGCAGGGTGAGAGGACTGGGTCTATTTTCATCTTTTTACAAGTGTTTATCCAATTTGTCCAGCACTATTTGTTGAAGATGCTCTCTTTACTCCATTGGACATTGTTAGCATCTTTATTGAATATTAAGTAGCTATTGTTGCTTGAGCTTAGGGCATGGTCTTCAATTCTGTTCCATGGGTCTATCTGTCTGTTCTTATGCCAGTACCATGCTGTTTTTGTTACAATGGCTTTGTAATATATCTTTAGATTGGGTATGGTGATACCTCCCAATGAGCTTCTTTTACTAAGAATGGCTTTGGATATCTGAGGCCTTTTGCCTTTCCAAATAAATTTGGAAATTATATTTTCTATGTCTACAAAGAATGATGCCGGTATTTTTATTGCCATGGCATAAAATTTGTATATTGCTTTTGGGAGTATAACCATTTTCACGACATTATCTACCTATCCAGGAGCATGGAAGATCTTTCCATCTTTCTGTGTCATCTTCAATTTCCTTCTTTAGTGTTTTTATGTTTTCATTATACAAGTTTCACATCCTTGGTTAGTGTTACACCAAGGTATTTGATTTTTTTTTTTTTGAGACTATTGAAAACTGGACTTTTCCACTGATTGCTTTTTCTGTGTGTGTGTGTGTGTGTGTGTGCACATCATTTGCATACAGGAAGGTTCCTGATTTTTGTGTGTGAATTTTGTATCCTGCCACTTTGCTAAAGGATTTAATCACCTTCAGTAGTTTGGTGACACTGTTCTTTGAGTCCGTTACATATAATATGTCCTCTGCAAAAAGGGATAATTTCACTTCTTCCGTTCCAGTTTGTATCCCTTTTATGTCTTTTTCCTGTCTTATTGCATTTGCTAGAACTTCAAGGACTATGTTGAAGAGCAGTGGAGAAAGTGGACACTCTTGTCTTGTTCCAGAATTTAGTGGGAACTCCTTGAGTCTTTCCTCATTGAGTATGATTTGGGCTTTAGGGGATTTGGATATGGCCTTTATTATGTTTAGGTATAGGCCTTCTATTCCAAGTCTCTGAACTGTTTTGATCATGAAGTGGCGTTGAATTTTGTAGAAGATTTTCTCTGCATCTATTGAAATAACCATGTGGTTTTTGTGGCTGAGTTTATTAATGTGGTGGATGGTGTTGATTGACTTCCACATATTGAACCAACCCTGCATTCCTGAGATGATCAAGCCTACCTGATCAAGGTGAATATTTTCGATGTGTTGTTGGATTCGGTTTGTGAGGATTTTATTCAGAATTTTTGCATCTAAGTTCATCAGGGATATAGGTCTATAGTTTTCTGGATTTGTCTTTTTCTGGCTTTGTTATTAGAGTGATGCAAGCACCATAGAAGGAGTTTGGAAGAACTCCATGTTCACCAATGTTATTAAAGAGCTTCAGAAGGAGTGGTTTCAAGTCTATGATGAATGTTTGGTAGAATTCAGCTGAGAATCCATCAGGACCTGGACTTTTCCTTCTGGGGAGATTTTTAATTACGTTTTCAATTTCAGTGGATGTGATAGGTTTATTTAGGAAATTTATCTGCTCCTCATGTAGCTTTGGTAGATGATAACTGTCCAGGAATTCATCCATTTCTTCCAGGTTCTCCAGCTTTGTGGTGTGTGGTAGTTTGAATAATGTCCCCCAATAGAGTTTATTAGAATTAAGGGTTTATTAAAATTGTAAATTGTCTCCAGACAGTTCTGGCTAAAGGAAGTGTGTCACCTTGGCCAGATCCTAGGGTTCAGCCCTAAGGTATTTCTGGGGTGGTTCTGGAATTCTAGCTATACATATGCAAAAAGTAGCCTGAGCTCAAGCTGGAGTTCCTTTTGTTAGTTTGGAGTGTGCTTGCTTGTGGTGCTGGTGGTGGGCTTCTGTCTCTGTCTCTGCTTGGATCTGTTCAATAAATATTTTCCTCCCCAAATTGTGCCTGGTTTGAAGATTCATCCCAGCGGTGTGTGGCTGACTACGACATGGAAATAAGACCTGATGATTCTTCCAATTTCATTGGTGTCTGTTGTGATCTCACCATTTTCATTTCTAAATACTTTTTCTGTTTGTTTAGGTTGGCTAGAGGTTTGTCAACCTTGTTTATCTTTTCAAGGAAGAAGCTCTTTGTTTCATTAGTTTTTCAATTGTTTTTTTTTTGTTTGTTTGTTTCTATTTCATTGCTCTCTGCCCTGATCTTAATTATTTCTTTTCGTCTTCAGTTCCTAGGGTGTGTTTGTTCCAATTTTTCCAGTGCCTTTAGGTGGTTGGTTAGGTTATTAATTTGGGATCTGTCTTTTTTATATAGGCATTCAGTGCTATAAATTTTCCCCTTAAGACAGCCTTCATTGTGTCCCATAGGTTTTGGCAGGTTGTACTTTCATTATCATTTATCTCAAGAAAATTTTCAATTTCTGTTTTAATTTCTTGAACTACCCATTCATTATTTAATAACGTATTGTTTAGTCTCCAATAGTTGGTGCATTTTCTGTTTTTCTCCCATTGTTTATTTCCAGCTTCAGTGCATTGTGGTCTGATATGATGCAGGGTGCTATATCGATATTTTTAAATTTAGTTAGGCAAGAGTTGTGACCTAATATGTGATCTATTTTGGAGAAATTTCCATGAGCTGCTGAGAAGAATGTATATTCTGTTGAGTTGGGATGGAAAGTTCTATTTATGTCTGTTAGGTCTAGTTGGTCTATGGTCTTGTTAAATTCTATTATTTCCCTATTGATCTTCTGTCCCATTGATCTGTCTATAGTTGATAGTGATGTATTAAAGTCTCCAACTATGATGAAATTGGAGTTTATTTTAGATTTGTTTTCCATTAACTTTTGCTTTATGAAATGTGGTGCACCTATATTTGGTGCATACATGTTTATGTTTGTGATATCTTCTTGTTGGATCATTCCCTTGATGAGTAAGAAGTGGCCGTCCTTGTCCTTTTTAATTAATTTTAGTTTAAAGTCTATTTCGTCAGTTATTAGAGTAGCCACTCCTGCTTGTCTGTTTATTTCCATTTGCTTGGAATATCATTTTCCATCCTTTCACTCTGAGGAGGTTTTTATCTTTAGAGGTGAGGTGAGTTTCTTGGAGGCAATAAATGGAAGTGTCCATCTTTCTGATCCATCCTGCTAGCCTGTGTCTTTTTATGGGAGCATTGAGACCATTAATATTCAAAGTTATAACTGTGAGACTTGACTCAATACCTGCCATGGTGAAGGGTTCATAAGATTTGGGGCCTCATGTGTTGTTTTGTCACCTCTAGGCTTGATTATCATGCCAACCTCCATAGGGGTTGGTTGTTTGGCTCTTCTGTGTGGAATATTTCATATAGAATTCTCTGTAGGTGTGGTTTTGTGTCCATGTAGTTGTAGAGTTGAATTTTATCATGGAATATTTTCCTTCTTCCTTCCATTATTAGGGAAACTTTTGCAGGGTACATTAGTTCGGGTTGAAAGCCATAGTGACTGAGACTTTGAATCTCTCCATCTCAAGCCCTTCTTGCTTTCATGGTTTCCATGGAGAAGTTTGAGGTGACTTTGATGGGTTTGCCTTTATATGTGATTTGCTATTTTGCCCTCACTGCTTTTAGAATCCTCTCTTTGCTGTCAATGTTTAGGGTTTTTATTATAATGTGCCTTGGGGAAGTTCTTCTTTGGTCTAGTCTGTTTGGTGTTCTGTGTGCTTCCTGTATCTGAATGGGATTCTCTTTCACTAAAGTAGGGAAGTTTTCTTCAATAATGTTATTGAATATATTCTCTATGCCTTTTGTCTGATGTTCTTCCCCCTCCGGTATCCCCATGATCTGGAGATTTGGTCTCTTAAGGGTATCCCAAAGATCTTTCATATTTTGTTCATATGCTTTTTGAACCTATTCAGATTTTTTATTTCCTTATCATTCTCTTCTGTTTTATCTTCCATATCTGAGGATCTGTCTTCCCAATTATTGACTCTAGTAGTGAGGGATTCTAGAGAGGTTTTTATTATTTCTGTTTGGTTCTTGTTTTCTGATACAGCTTTTGAATTTCTTCTATCTGTATGTTGAATTGTGTTTTCATTTCAAGGTTTGATTTACTTACTGCTTCCTGATACTCATTCTTATATTTGCTTATGTCTTCTTTCAGTTTGGTTAGCTGATTCTTGAGTTCTTCTGTTTGCTGGTTTACTTTAGTTCAGACACTGGTTTACCTAAGTCCATCTGTTTCTCCTCAATTATATTAAGCCTGGTGGCAAAGCTTGTGAGTTGGATCTGTACCAATGCTTGGTGATTTTCCAGACTTGCTTCTATGTCTATCCTTAGCCTCTTCATTGGGTCCATGTCACTTTTATCCAGACTTAGCATCATCTCATTGTGTGTGCTTGCATCTGTACTCCCTCTTTCATAGTTTCACTGTTGACTTCCCAATTGGAACTTGGTGGGTTTGGTGTGTGGCATTCAGCTGGTATGTTCTTCTTGCATTGTGCTCTGCCCATTGTGGATCCACTTGGAGGGGTTGGGGGTGTCCTTGTGTTGAGTTCTCCTGAGCAGTATGGGTGGGGTGTGTTCTGGATTTCACAGGCAAGGTTGGTCACTCACTTGGTTTTTCTGGGACTGTATGTGACCTCAGATATGCAGCTGTCCTCACTAGGCCTGGGCCTGCCTGGCAGCTATGGGGTGGCACAGGGTTCCTGGGGCCCACCTGAGGCCGCCTGTTCCTACCCAGTGTCTGTGGGGTGGCATGGGGTTCCTGGTACCCACCTGAGGTCGGCCTGTGCCTGCCCAGTGGTTACAGGGTGGCGTGGGGTTCCTGGTGCCTGCCTGAGCCTGGAATTTGCCTGCCAGGCAGCTACGGGGTGTCACGGGGTTCCTGGGGCCTGCCTGAGGCTGCCTGTTCCTCCCCAGTTACTGTGGGATGGCACGGCATTGCTGGTGCCTGCCTGAGGCTGGCCTGTGCCTGACTGGCAGTTGTGGGGTGGCGTGGGGTTCCTGGGACCCGCCTGTGGCCGAATGAGCAGGTCTGTGCCCTCCTGGCTGTGGTGCAGGGTCCCTGGTCCCTGCCTGAACTGGCCTGTGCCTTTTCTGGTTGTGCCGCAGGGTCCATGGTACCCGCCTGAGCTGGCCTGTGCCCTACCGGCAGTGGCATGGGGTCCGTGGTACCCACCTGAGCTGCCTGTGCCCTCCTGGCAGTGACACGGGTTTCCTGGTACCCTCCTGAACTGGCCTGTGCCTTCCCCACTATGGGTACCTGCCTGAACAAGAAGGCTTCTTATTTTAAGTCTACAGACTCTGTTTCCTCTATTTCATTCACTGAATCATGCTGTCCAGCCACTTACTTATTGAACTGTGTCATTTACTCTGCCACTTCACTTGACCACATCCTTCATTTATGTCCCTCTTGCCAGCTTTTGGAAGTGACCCCCATGCTGTGATGCAATCCCTTCCCATAATTTTTTAATATGGGCTGGTGAGGACTTGCCAAAGCTTGAGCTGATGTCACTGTCTTCATAATGAATCATAAAAATAACTGTGATTTCAATTTGTCATGGCAACCTTTGAATGGTATTTTCCTTTCCCGTTGTAATTTCCTCTGAGTGTCTCCTCAGGAACGGTCTGCTCAACTCCTATGCAGGCTTCTGTGGTCACTTTGGTTCAAACCAAGCCTAACAGACCTAACTCATGTTCCATTGTTTCTCTCTGTAATGGCTGCCCCTGGGTCACTTCCATTTCTTCAATCCTTGTTAGTGGATTCTAACAAGCATTCTTCTGTCTGCTCTTCTTACTTAATAAGCACTTCTTTCTCTAAATGAATGACTTCTCACTGCCATAATGACTCTTTGATGTGTTTTGTCATATCACCACCTGAAAAACATTTTAATTTTCCTTCACTCTTCAGTCAAATGTTTCATCCTGTGTCCCTTCTGTAATGTTTTTTGGGTCATTGTGCAGCTGTGACTACTCAGTTTTCCAAATTCCCCTTTCATTCTGACTTCTGACCAGCTGCTTCTGTCTCTAGTCATGCTGGCTTTTTTCTGGGAACTTTGCTTGGGTTTGTTTTTCTCTGCATGCTGTGGGGTATGCTGTGCTTGGAGTGTGCCTGTGTTTTTCAAGCAGGTTGCACCTGTGCTCTACATATCCAAAATTTTTTTCAAGTACAAATTAACCTCTTTTCCATCTGTTACTCGCACTCATTTTTTCCCTAACCTGTCATGTGAATACCTCAAGTTAACATCTCTCTGAAGTGGTCTGAATATTTGAATCTTCTCCAAATCTATATGTTGCAAATCTTACTCTCAAAGTAATGTTATTAGAAATAAAAACTTGAAGGAGGTGATGAGGTCATGGGGCAAACACTCACGCCTGGTATTAGTGACTTTATTCTCCCCCCACGCACCCAACCTTCCCTTTCTTCATGATTTCAGAATACAGATAGAATGTAACATCTGTGAGCCAGAAAGAAGAATCTTAGTAGAAACTGTATCTGCTACCACCTTTATATTGGACTTCTCACCTCTAGAACTATGAGAAATGACATTCTGTTTTATATAAACCACTCAGCATGTGACATTTTCATAGGAATCTGAATGTTTTAAGACATCCTGTTATAGATAAATCTCTTATTAGAATGTCTAGGATGTCAGAATAACTGTCCTACTGACCCTTTATCAGCCTCCATCCATTTTGTAAACCAACACTTAGCTACTCATGTCATGGCTCCTTGACCAGCACTGTTTAAGTTACCTGGGAACATGTTAAAAACCCACCTGCTCACATTGAACTAGAGGAGTTCTGGATTATAACATGCACTTTAACAACATCTCTAGGCAACATGTACTCACAGTAAGAAAGGTTAAGACTCATGTCACTTGAATGAGTCCAAGGGCTTTATGGCCTGTGTCCAAACTTTGTTGTTTCAAGGCCTCATAGCTTCTTTATATTCATGCATAGTTATTTCTCTTGAAATACAGCTACATGACCAGAGTAGTTCCCTTAATTTGTTATCTTATTCAAGTTTTATAAATTTTCCTTCATGTCAGTCACTGTTGTTGCACAAGTGAGCTATATCCTATATCCCGTGATCATGGGCAAGGTAAGGCAATCACTAATAGAAACCCTGAGGAAGAAATTGCATAATTTATTTAAGGCTATCTTTGTATTCACAATAAAAGGATGATATGTACTTAATTACTGGTCTAAAATGTGTCACATTATCAGGATACTGTCTACTTTCCCATTCATGTAAGTATTTTCTAATGTTAACACACTTAGGTTTTAGGCTATTGTCACTCATTGGAAATACAATCATAATAATCATAAGTAATCCAAAGAAGCCAAAGCTTTAAATGTTCTATTGCAAAAACATTCCTATCCCATATTTCTTTATAAATGTACATGTGAGACAAAGAAATTAAAGAAGAAAAAGTACAATAATTTCCACATATTTTTGGTAAACATTATCAAAACTATTTATATATATTTGCTTGTATTTTCCTCCTACCTGTCTTGACACCCTTCCTCCTAACTCTCCCATTAGTCTGTACCTTTTCTTTTCAAAAGCAATGCATTTGTTATTATTTTTTCTGGCTCAATCATTGCTATACATTGTAAATGTATTTAAAATTGATCTTGGAAGGGCATGGTTTGTGGGAAGTAAAAAGGAACTTAATATTTAAAAATATGAAGATTCACAAAACATTAAGAATGACTTGTTTTCACAGTGAGAATGAAGTGTTAGTCTAATTTAAGAATCTTAATAGCCAGACTGCAAGTAATTAACCATGTTTTATACCTTAGCAGTGTGCAAAATAAATCTATTAGCTGGCAATTTTGGCATGCAATTAGAAGACGAACATCTGTAGCTGAAATTAATCTGTGCTAATTCATAGCCTAATATTCCATTAAAAATCCTTCCTTAGAGTTTTTCTTTGCTTTGAAAGACTAAAATTATTTGTACACTATATAGCATAATATGGGAATAAATATTTTGGATCTAGCCCAAATCAAAGAGACAACATGTAGATTGTATGTAGAATCTGGAGACATCTGTAAGGCTGAGTTTGAATGAAATATCCTTCTTTTATTGTGTAAAACCTGGCATTAGTGATTCAGTATTCTTGCTGTTTGCTTCAGACTCCACTATAAATAAGAAGTCCTATTCTAGGGAACCCCTTTTATTTGAGGCAAACCAGGATAGATGTCCACCTTAATAAGTGACTTAGATTTTTAAGCCTTATGTGAATTATACACACATGAAATCAGATTTAAGTGTTTCTTCCCATATATGTATATATTCTATATAATAACTGTAAAATTTAATTCTCCAAACAGTTGTTCCATAGTTATATTAACCATTGTTATGGCAAGGGAGAAAAAAAAATGATGCATCACATAGCAGAATTTGTACTTTAACACACACCTGGGCTAACATAAATAGTTGTTTCAAGTACTCCAGAAGCACCATCATATTTTGAGTGGAAAACAAAATGTTACCTTGACTTAGTAATGGTGAAAGGCATTAAGAGTTTTAAATAGTTCATAGTCTGGAAATGAAATTTCAGTGTTTATGTGTAGACTGGCAATGCAATTTAGTCCACAATTTCAATGAGGAAATTAATGTCAGTTTCCAGTGGATTCCACAGACGTTCATGGAAGGACGCTCCTTAAACAAAATAACGGCAGCATCTGTGTAATTCATGTTCCCGTGGTAGTCATGGATGGCAAAATGCATTCTGGAATGAGGGGCTCCTGGGCCCTGAACATGAACTTCATTCATTTAGTTCCTGCAGTCAGTCCTTAAGTAAGCTCACATTTGGACTTCACTGTAGCAGGCAAGGAGCCTGAGATTGTGGGCATGAGTTTATACTCTCTGACCATAAGGATTTCATGATTTTTTTGGGGACAGCTAATAATTAAAATAACACATACCAAATGGACTCCAAGTTTCATGATGGAGAGAGAGAAAAATGAAGAACCATTTCCCACAGAAGTCAGAAAGGCTTTCAGAGCCTGAAATACTTGACTGAAAGCTTAAAGTTTGGCAAAGAATCCACCAGGCAGAACACGGTCAGAAAGTTGGTATGGAAGTGTTAGATCCTCAAGCAGGAAGGTGTGTTGAAACTTGACATCTTTAACCCAGGCAAAATGTTGGTATCAAGATTTTAAAAGATGGACAAAAATGATTTTGAAGAGATTTTCATATTATTTATAGCATTGCTACCATAAGCATTTCTCTCATAGATATTGAAGAGACATCAAAACATCAAAGTTCTTTAAGGAAAAAAAGGAATAGCTTGAGTTCTTTGCTTTTGAAATAATAAATTTGACAGACGTATAATACAAGAATTACTGTGATAGGAAAAGTTAGAGGCTAAGTTGGCAGTGTTAATCAGGACAAATATAAAAACAAGCAAAGCCCACTGGTGGTTGTGGAGAAGAAAAAGAGAGGAGAGGAGGGTTTGAACATCTGTGGGATCCTTTTCATCATTATATACTGGGGAAGAGGTGCAATGCACTTAGGAAAACTTGGTCAACTAACTGTGGAATGAGCTTCTTGGATGCAGTTTTACCGGATTAAACTATCTCTGTCACATGGGGAGAATCATGAAAGGAATCTATGTTTGGCCATCGGGACCTTTGCAGACCACTGTGACTGCCAGCACTGGATTTTACATCAGAGAGCTCACAGTCTGTGTTCTGCTTGAGTTCCCAGAGGGAAAGAGCTGCTCCTGTACAAATAGGACTAGGTTGTCAAGGTGAGCCCAGGGCTCCAAGCCTAGTGACAGGGCAAGCTGAACAGGAATGTGAACTTGGAAGTTCAAACAGGCTGCTTTTCACTTAGAGGTAAGGACACTAAGGCTTTCCAGGACCCCAAGGAAGAGTGAACATTTATCTTGGGTTAAATCTCAAGTCTTTGTAATTTAATAAAATGGTTGTCAGAAAATCAAGCCAGCAAATACTACAGAACTATGGAAACTGGAATGTATCAAGAGAAAACTGTGCCTTTGGGTTCTGGCAAAGCATAAAGAATTTAGATGAAATCTTTAAGTAAACAAAAGTGGGGCAATGAACTGTGGTAAATTAATAGATAAAAGTGGTGTAAGTAGTAAGGATTTACCAGAACCCGCTTTAAACTTGGCCTGCAAAGCTATCCTAACACAACATAAATAATTATAGGATGTAAATAACCATCACAGTAAAAGAAAGTTGGCAGAGAATTTCCAGTTTCAGGGAAGTTAATGAAAGTGAACAAGCAACAACTGGAACGGGCGGTGTGTATGGGTAAAGCTGGAAGGATGAGATTGCTTGGGAAAAAATGTAAAAAACAGTGGTTTGGATTGGATTCCATCAATGAAATGTTTTTCATCTGATATATTTTAAGGTCTTAAAAATATAAATGTATGTTTACTGTAGCAAATGAAATAAAAAACAAGAAGATTAAAACAAAAACTTGATTTCACTCTTCTTCATGCAGGCACTTTTTTTTCTGAGAGTTTAATGAATAATTTTTAATTATCTATATTTGAGAATTTTTTTTACAAACTGTTATACAGATGAATTTGGGTTTTGTGGTGATGTTTGTACAGAGTGAGTTATGGCCATGTTTTTCTGTGACTTTGCACTATTCAAGATGCCAATTTTGAAAAAAAAATCATGATTGTATCTGTTGTATTGCATTAGATGTTACATATTCATATGTTATGTGACTGATGTTTATAAAAATTGGCTTGTATATGTTAATCTTGCAATCAACAAATATTGTAAACTAGTTTGTATATTCTAATTCTTTGCCTATAGATTTTCAGTTTTTCTATTCACCCAACAATATAATCTATATAGAAAGCTTTAGTTCCCTATTTCCAAGAGTCATTTTATTAAAATCGATTTTGATGGAGTAAATCTGCATATTTAATAGATAAGGCCATATGTATAGTGCTTAAGTAATTATCACAAAATGAACACGTGAAAATCAATTCTCTGTGATAAATTAGATATGACTTTCACATATGTTTGGCCTTTCTCAATAGAAGTGCCAGTTAAAGCTGACTTGTAAGGAAGAGTTTTATAGTACCAGATTATACATGTAGCACTCTGGGTTATCTAGAGAAACAAAATCAATTGAAAATTTATATGTATTTATCTATCTTATCCTATATCTATACATATGATCCTATATTTATAAATGTAAAGTTATATATTTGTGTGTGCACATACAAACATATGTATATATACATATATATGTGCCACCTTTGTTAAATGAAACAAATAAAAAAGTGATTAATAAATGGGTAAGTCTATTTCTGGATTCTTTTTTCCTTTGGCCTGTCTTCCACTTTTTGTTCTAATATTATGTTCTATTTATGACAGTAGCCTCATGAAAACACTGCACATATAGCTATAATTCTCTAACTTCGTTCTTTCTACAAGTTTTTGGGGGTGTTATTGACTGTATATTCTACACAAAAATTTGTTCTCTACCTCTGTGATGGTTTGTTTGTTCCAGGTGTCCCCCACAAACAAATGTGTTCTACATGCTTGATCTCAAGCTGATGACAATTTGGGTATTGGAAACTTGTTGCAGCTGTATTGTTGGGGGTAGCCTTATGGGGGACATAGCTAGCTTCCTCTTGTCAGTGTTTGGCATACACTCCTGTTGCTATTGTCCACTGGATGTTGGCAAGGTGGTCTCTGCTCATGCCATCATTTTTCCTCCCATCATGGAGCTTCCCCTTGAGACCATAAGCCAAAATAAACCCATTCCTCCATGAGCCGCATTTGGTTGGATTCTCTCTGTGCAGTGATGAGAGAAAGCTGACTACAACAGTTTTGGTACTAGGAGTGGGGTCTGTCCTAGCTTCTAGAGCCCTGATTCTGTGGCTTTTGGCCTTTTGTAACTGATTTTCAGGAGGAATGTATAAGGATTTGAAACCTCAGTCTAAGAGACACCTTGCAGTGCTATAAATACAGTTTGATGGATTCTGGTCAGAGTTGGAAAGACCTGAATGCTGTGTGAACTATGGACTGTGAGGTTTGGCTTGTGAGGGTAAGAAAGAACTTTGTTAGACTCATCTAGAGGCAGATTATGTGAGAGGCTTGATGCATTTGGCTTGCTTGTGTCTTGAGAACTTATGCACTGTTGCTTTGCATAGAAATTGATTGGTGTGCACAGATGAAGATGGCCCAGAAAGAATTGAAATCTTTGGGCTGAAACTGCCGCCCTTTCAGCTGCAATTATTTAAGAGATGACAACCATTGAGATTGGGTCAGGTGATCTGCATTGGGACAGCAGGAAGAATGTGGACTCTTGAAGGAAGGGTCCAGAATGCTGAAGGAGGTTTCCTGCTCTTCATAGTTGGTTTTATTTCCTCCCTCCCTGGATTAGCAAGTTTCTAGTCCACCTGGTACTATGGGGTATTACAAATACAGGAAGAGAAGATCATTGGATTTGCAACACAGTTTTGCTTTTAAAATGGCCATGGGCAATGTGAAGCAGGTGTGTTGGATTGCCTGTGTGGAGGCCCAATGGAGCCATGAGGATGAAAAATGTGTTGTGATGGAAGACCATGAGAGTGTCAGGACTCTGGGATGGCTGGAAGGAGAACTGCTGGTGCCAGAGGAAGTTTTCCTGTACTTTGAGTAGCTGAACTGGAGGGGCAGAGTTGGAACCCTGGAGACCAGTTACTGGTTATTGTGAGACTTGGAGTTAGACTTTGATGTTTTTCCTGATTGTTTTGAATCTTGTATTGGCTCAATCTGTTTTTACTATGCCCAACCTTATGTTTTGCAATGTGAATGTTCTGTGTCATTATTGGTTTCTTTGTTTCTCTATTTGTTTTTTTGTTATTATGGCTCAGTTAAAGATCTTGCATTATAGGGATGTTTGAATATCATTGGGATGGATAGAAAACTGGGTATTTTTGAAGTTGATCTGAACTCATTGTATTTTACATTGTGTATGATTATTAGTTTGTGGGGGCTAGGGGTGGATGGTGATGGCTTGATCCAAGCATTCCCCACAAATGAATGTGTTCTGAATGCTTCATTCCCAGCTGATGGCAATTTGTGTATTGCAACCTTGTTGGTGCTTTATTATTGGGGGCAGGCTTATGGGGGTTATAGTCAGCTTCCCCTTCCCAGTGTCTGACACACTCTCCTGTTGCTGTTGTACACCTGATGGTGGCCAGGAAATGATGTTCACCCCTCTATGTATGCCATCATTTATCAATGCCATCATGGAGCTTCCCCTTGAGACCATAAGCCAAAATAAACCCATTCCTCCACATGCAGCTTTTGGTTGGGTACTTTCTGTGAAGGCACAAGAGAAAGCTGACTACAACAACCTCATAAACCAAACTGGCTATGTGTCACTGGGGTTGAACTGGATCTGTTACCTTGAGAGACTGACCCATAACAACATGAACTCCCAGTTCTTGGACATGTTAGTAAGTCTCTCATAGCCCTCCATGCGATTTGACTTTCCTTCACTCCTCCCTGTACCATCTCTGTGGTTCTTGCCTAGATAGTGTTCATTTCCTAAGAACTCTTTGATCTAAGTGCAAATTTTATTGCTTTTTCTACTTGTTTGATCCCTTAATTTTTGCATATAGATGCTGTATCCAAAGACCTTGACAAATTGACATGTAACTGTGGTTGCCATCCAGAATATTATCTTGGAATTTTGACAACACCATTATCCATTTTGTGAATAATCGGAATATTCTTTCATCATTTCTAGCCACTATTCCTTTTGTTTTTCTTACATTCCATTTGCATTCATCAGACTGTCCAACATAGTAATGTGAATATTTATATTTTTGTTGCAGTTTCCAAAGAAAAGCCTTCAACATTCCTCCATTTACTAAATAGCCATATGACTATAAAAGTATTTTATATTTAAAATTTGCTGAAATTTTTTTTTTTAATATATATTTATTGTCCATAATGAGTTACATTATTTAGTGGGCAAACCATGCGTTGTTATCCCGAATTCCCCAATTCCCCCCCTCCCCATCCCTGATCAGTTGTATATCCTCCTCTGTGGGTAATAGTATTGCATGCTAAGTATTTTTGTGTGTTTTTTCTACATCTGTAAATATGGTAATATTTACAGTTTTTCCATTTTGTTAGGAGAAATATTAAACCTTTTTAAATGTTAATTGTACACTTTCATCATTAGCTTATATTGGTTATATACTTTGGATCTGTATCAAGATGCCAATTGGTATTTTATATTTGGTTGTCTAGGAATTTTAACTTGGCAATCATTTATGGGACTGGCTTTCAATTTTATTTTTCCCTTAACATCTCTAAGCTTTACTATTGTTTATATGGAGCTCATTGTATAAGTTAGAAACTATTCTTTATTCCTTAATGGAACTACTATTTCCTTCTCTCCAATGGCTTGTAGTAGTTTAATGAACAGAAATTATCTTGTGTATAAATGTTCTTACTACTGCTAATGAGGCATGCTGCTTCAGAATTCCTAGGACAAATCTTAGGGATATTAGAGAGGTAGTTAAGGCTAAGTGAGGTCATAACAACAGGACCTTATTTGACAGGATAGGTGTGCTTATAAGAAGATGAAGATGTACCCAAGACCTCTCTGTTCCTCTACAGAGGTGGGGCCATGTGAGGGTGAAATTTCACAAACCAGGAAGAGAGTCTTCACCAGAAACCAACACTCATGACAACTTCATATTCAAAACATGTCTTCAGAGGTCTGAGAAAATTAATTCTGTCATTTAAATCACTCACACTATGGCCCTTTGTTATGTCAGCCCAAATAGACTAAGACAGTTATTAAGAAGTAACTTGTAAAACCCATGAGCCTGGTGACTACTTTCCATTTTTAAAGTTTTCTTTTTATTATTCTGATGTTGTCTTATGCTGTTATTAGTTTGTTCAAATTTTCTACCTGGATTTAAAATAGCAAATCACATTTTAGGAAATCAACTAAAAAAAGCATTTTCTGCTTTTTCACTTATTTCTTGCATAGTTTTTCCTTCATCCAATGTGGTCAGCTATGTCTCTACAGAAGACAACAAAAGAATTAAAAAACACAATGTAAAAAGCAGACAACTAGCTCATTGGTTTTATATATTATTCCTTAACAGCTATTTTAGTCTCTCCAGGCTGATATAACAAAGTAATGCAGTCTGGATGGTTTAGGTAGCCGGATTTTCGCATAGTTGTGAAGGTCAGACATCACTTATCATCATCAAATGATTGATATGCAATAATATTAATATCAAATATTTACCTCACTCAAAGACTTTTTCAACACCCAGTTCATGCCATTTTCTAAGTAACTTCACAAATTTTTTTTTCTGGAAAATCAATCAAATTCCTGGCTTCTTAATTTCTTGATCTTAATATTTCCAAAGCTATTTTTTCTTGATGTCTTAACCACTGACATCTCCAATAGCATTTGTCATTTACTGTCCTAAAGAGGTATGTGGAGGTTGAGTTGAAATGCATAAGTAAACTAGAGGTGCAATATATGCAGTTATATTTCAATCTAGATTTTTTTTTAATTCCATGAAATGGGAAGAGAAATGTAATAGGCACTCCCATGATAAGCTGGCAGGAGGATAAAATCAGCTGAAGGTTGAACAGTGACTAGCTTCAGTATTTGAAAGGCAAACAGATAAGTATGAGCCAAACTGGCAATAAAAAAATGTCAAGGAAAAAGTTGCCTCAGAAGTAACAGGAAGTTGCAATATCATGGAGGCCAAAAGAGTAGAGGCACTCTGGAAAGAGGCAGTTTAATGATGCCTAGTGATTGAGTGGAAAATGTCTAGTAGTTTGAGTTTTATTGAGGTTATTTCAGTCCATCCTAAAAACTAATTTTGTGCCATAAACGAATGGAATCCACACTGGGGAAGGTGAGTCGAGGAGAGGAAATTTTTTTTAAAGCTACTCCTCTGGAAATTATATTGTCAAGGACAAAATCTATGTTCATTGATGGTGGAGGCAGTGTTCCTTTATGTTTTTTTCCCTCCATATTTAAATTAACTTTTTATTAACAACCTGTATACATATAAACAGTCATAATCTCTTCCCACGACCCCCATTACCTCTTCTACTGAATCTTTTCTATCTAACCAGTCTCTTCTATTTTCATATCATCAATTTTTTTCTTCCAGTTATATTGTTAAACTGTGAGGTCATGAGGGCCACGGTCACTTTGTGTCTGCAAGGCAGTATTGTAAAGCAGTCCTCCTCATCCTTAGGCTTTTGCCTTCTTTCCACCACCTCTTCAACAATGGTCCCAGAGCCTTGGAGGGTGTGAGAGAGATGTCTCACTAAGTGCTTTCTTTGAGTTTTGAGTCTCCACAGTGATCAAAAGTTAGAGCAGCTATAATATATGGGCACAGACTTAAGTATTTAGAGGGCAGTATGGTGAGTATAATATATCCTTTTAGCTAGACAACAGTAGTAGATTCTCCCTAAGGACTTATGAGTTCCCCAGCCACAGGCTTGTGATTAGCTTTTCAGTTCCAGGCAGGAATTTTCTCCCATGGAACTGGACTCAAATCCAGTCAGAAAGCAGTTGGTTTCCTGCATAACAGACATACCACCATTATACCATTTTGCCACTATTTCCACATTTTGCCTGGCTGGCCAGGCATGAAATTTTCAGGGTCCACTGCTGGTTAAGACCACTATTAATGACTTTTCTCCCCAAATAGGCTGCATAGCTCTTTCCACTATCATATTTTTATATGCGAAGTTAGATAGTAATTTCTTATTAATTTACTGCATAAAATTTTCTTCCCACCAGAGTAGCTTGTCTCCACCTCCTCTTCTAATGCACCTCCACTGTCACTTGTAACACTACCCTCTGTTGTCTCCATCATCACCACTAGAACCAGAATGACTCCATCTTTAGACTCTGACTGCCATTTTATTGTAACGCACTGTTTCCCAAGGGTGACCCAGACCACCTCTCTCACTTATCACTTTCTCTGAATGAGTCAGACCACCCATCCCCATTATTACTTTCCTGGAATGGCCAAGCCACCTGACTAATTATCATTTCCTTGTACTGGTCCAAGCCCTGAGGCTAGGTGGGCTGCCTAGCAACCAAGGAAATTCAATGACCCCCACCACACCATAAGTATCCTCTAGTCTGTAATGGAAGTTGCTTCTGACCTGCTTGGTCAGAGCTTTTCTCAGGCTTTCCAACATAAAGCCTGGCTCTACAATCGAGCCAAGATTTCTCTCTCCTCTCTTTCCCTCCTTTTCCTAATAACACCTGTTTATAGAGAACACACTAGTGGCCTGCTCATTTACCATCCTATTCATTCATCTCAATTCACTAATTCTCCACACAATAATCAATGGAATATTTTCACAAGAAAATGAAAATCTTATAATCTCCAGGTTTAAAGTACTCATATGGTTTTCTTTTGCTCTTAGCCTAAAGACCAAAGCTCTTCATCTAACATCCAATGCCTCCTGTATGTGTTCCGGCTTTTAGACATCATCCATTTTATGGTAATTCCTGACTTTAAATCAAATAACACTGAGTTTATTTTAGTTCCCTCTACATTCTTGTCTAGCAGCCTCTAAGTTTCAAACAAGGAAAATTCAGTCTACCTTGCAAAGTGAGATTTCTCTGAGTTCCTGTTGGAGACAGCTTCACTTTACTGGGAGAAACATCCAAACCAGGCATGGCTTATGGGTGGAAGGGATTTACTGATGCTTACAGATCCAGGGGAAGTTCCATAATAGTGGAAGAGACCATCCCCCTTTGACAGATCTAAACAGAGAGAAATCACCAATAGCCAGTACCACAAGGAAGAGAATTACACCCAGAGTTCAGACTGTTGTGAATACCAATAAGCTGGAATTCAGATCCACACTCATTGACACTTTACAGCCAGGGATCTAGAGATCTAAGTTACAAAACACCTGAGTCTATGGGGGCATATATTCAAACTACCATAGCACCTTATGTGCAGTGAACTATTAATAAATATTTCTTCCATATATTTATGTCATCAATTGCTCGTAAATAATGAGGGAAAAGGACAGTTGAGGGAAAATGAAGGAGGGGGAAAGAAAAGTCAATGAAAAGAGGACCAGAAACAAAGAAAAGGAAATAGTAACACAAATACAAAGGGCAACATGTATACTATGTAGTTGTTTTCTTGTCATAAAAAACCCAAAATTTTTCAACTAGCTGTCTTATACTTCCTTTATCTGATGTACCTCTTGAATACACTTGACATTCTTTTCTGGTCCTTGGTCCATACTCTCCACCACTTTCTGGTACCTATAGCCTAGACTTGAGACCTGGAAAGCTGCATGTACTATATCTTAGATTTTTTCTGAACCACTAGGACTTTGAATTGCTATTGCTTGTTCAAGAAACATTTCTTACTAGTCAAAGGCCACCATTGTCCTTTTGATTATTTTCTACTATAATTATGTCTTAGCTTACATCTTGTTTCCTTCTGAAAGTCTTTTCTTCATTGTAGCAATAAATAAATAAAACACATAAATAAATGTAATTATTCCTTTTAGCTAGACTGTGAACTCATTAATTGAGATGGAGGTTGTAGATTTTATTATTTTATATAATATTCAGTGAGATGCAAAGGTTTTTTCCTCAAAATTTATTGCTCTTGTTAAGTTATATTAATTTTAAGCTATATCTGACTTGTCCTCTACACACATATGACATGATACCCATACACACAAATTAATTAATTAAAATAAAAAGAATCAATCTAGGAAGAGAGGGAGGGAAGAAATAGGTGAATCAGGGCCTCTTGTCATTGCAAAGTTACTCCAGAAGCATTTGTCACTTCATTTGTGTATCTGTCTGTACATGGGTCCTGGGGAATTGAACCTGGGCCAACAGACTTTGTAAGTAAGCAACATTAATCACTTAGCCCCCCTTGATGCTAATTTTCTTTCCTATTGGCTTTGGTATTGCTTTCCCTTACAATTGGCCAACAGTTGTTATGCACAGGATTTGTAAGCATTAACAAGTGCTGTGATAATTCATATAGCCATATCCAGGTTCTTAGAAAGTGAGAAAAACAGAGTGTATGCCTCACTCTGATAACAGATGATGCACAGGGTAGTGAATTACACTGATGGTGAGGTCTTGATGCACTTCTCTTAGAATTCAGGCTTTTTTTTTTCACAGTGGAGACAACTTAACATCAAAATCTTATTTTATTGACTGACAAAAAATAGTCTGAGAAGCAATGGTATTTGCAACAGTATTAGTCTGAAAGTTTCATTTCTTTTCTTTTTTTGATATTTTTATTGTCCAAAATTAGATATTATGTTGATATCCCTAATTCCCTCCTCCCTGTCCTCAATCCACTGGGTATCGTCCTCGGTGGGCATACTGGATTGTACCATGGGGTAGGAGGTTATGGATAGCACAACCGGCAGTCAGGTTTTACCCCCCACTTGTGTGTTGTTGCTGAGGGGGGCAAAGTCTCTGGATATTCTCCCCCTCCATGACTCTTACACTCTTCCCACCCCCTATTCTGCTTAGTTCTCTGAGTCATGGTGGGTGAGATTTAAGACTGCTTTATTGTTGAGATCTTAATGGCCTCTGTACTCCTGCATTAGGTCGTGTTGGAAATCATTGGAGAAAATCAAAATCAAGAGCAGTGGATTGTGATGATGCCGAACATGAGTCAGTTATAAAATACCCAATGATGTGGCAACTTCATAAGGTTTTATTTGTCTTAAACATACACATATAAAAAATGTCTCATAGGTGCTGATAGAGTTTAAAGGCACAGTGATACTAATTTTTCATAACTAATCTGAACATAAAATACATAGAGCTTGGCTTTTATTCAATTATGAGAATGATTGTAATCATCCTTTTATGATTAGTTTTATTTTTTCAATTTATTTTTCAGAACAGGAGATATGTTCAGACATAAAAATAGGAATTTATTAAATGGACCAAATGGAAAGATACCAAAATGTCCATTAAGTGTATCCCTGTGGATAAGACAAGAAACGATGAAACAGTTTAGAGGTAACAGGACAGCATGACAATAAAAATGCGAAATGTCCTTGAGTGTAGGGAAGTCAGGTTCTTCCTCCCCTTTCTCTCTATGGGAGTCCTCACAGCTTCCACCTTGCTAGATACCAGCAAAGTCAGAAGGGTCTGGTGTTTACTTATTCCTTCTTCCTTAAAAGAATAAAGAATTGGGGGTGAGGAATGGGAGTGTGGGGGACTCATACAATAAACTAAACTAATAATGAATCAACACCATAAAAAAACCCTAGCTTTCACACAGTAAGCTCCTGAGGAAGATGAGGGCACCACCTGGTATGAGGGGCCATGAATAGAGTGGGAGGAAGTCTAACCTCAGGCCTGCACCTCCCTGTTCCAGTTATTGGTTCCTTCCCATACTGAGCTGTTGATCAAAGAGACCCACGAGGTCCCCAAAATGTGATAGATTTCTGTCAAAGCTCTCGAATACCTGCCCCAGGCCTAAGGTAAGACCCTATTGCAGAAGAAATCACAGAGTGTCATCAAACAACACCAAGAGATCCTGCTAGATCCAGAATGGTAACCAGCTCCCACATGGTAGCATGTGTAACAGTAGAAGGTGTTTCATGAGCTGCCAGGGAAAATTGGTCAATGATATTTGGAGAAACAGAGACCACTGATATACAATATAGACAGTTGTCACAAGAATGCTGAACACACGGCTGTATGGAAGAGACCAGCAAGTCAAGAAATGCTCATCTGTACAACAGCGGCACTAAACCTAGGAGGGGAATCAATGGCTGACTGATTGGCTAAGATATCTGCTTAGTGACAAGGACCCCTTAACTGGAACTGGGATCCATGGCATAATAATATGGGGACCAAGAACCTGGGCTCCAAGGAAAAATTCCCACTACCTGAAAGCTACAGAGAGGCTACACCCATTAGGAGCTAGCCAAAATAGCAATGTTGTCTCATTTAACCTATATTGATCTCACTCTCCAATGGAGATTCTGTTTGTATTTTTCAGAAGTCAGCGAGAGAGCTGGGGACAACCCAATTCCACCAACAAGACATTGGATGATGGCTGACATCCCGGCAGGAGACAAACCACACCTGGCCTTCACACAGGGCCCAAATGAAACCTACAAGAAAGTGAGGAGACAAACAGGAGACCAAATCACCACAGCAAGTCTGATAACCGATTAAAGGTGAATGGAGACAGACACCAAGATACCCATCACAACCCAGGGCAAAGATCCAGAGATACTTAAGATCTCAACAATAAAGCAGACTCAAAACTCACCCACTATGACACAGGGAACTGAGTGGAAGAGAGGGTGGAAAGAATGTAAGAGCCATGGTGAGGGAGAATATCCAGAGACATTGCCCCCTCTGCAACAATACACAAGGGGGAAGAAAAAAAGAAAAACTCGCTCCCTCTGGTGCAATCCATAACTCCCTAACATATGGACAGATCCAGTATGTGCAACAAGGAAGTTCCTGAGTGGGGAGAGGACAGAGAGGAGGGAAATGGGAACATCTTCACAAGAGTTGCTCATAAAATGTATTAGCTTATGCATAATAAAGATATTAATTAAAAATACTCCTTTCTTAAAAGAGATAAATACCCTCTTCTAAGATAGTTGCACCATTTCCTGGAAAATCACCTTTCCCAACAAATAAATTGCCCATTCCAAGAATCCAACCCTCTACCTAGAAACCCAGAAAACCTTGTTTTTCCTTCCCTAAAGAATTCCCCTTTCCAAAAAGCCTTCAATCAAGGTCAATAGGTGGGATTTCCCATTTATTGGGACACTCCACCTCCCTCCCCCCACCTTACAGCAGGAGGGCTAACTGCATTGTTTACTTCTCTTAAGATCTTTGATAAAATCTTTCTAAACTTTACCCTCTATGGTCTGTATATTTCATTTGTCAACATTCCTAATACATCACTGACTCTGTGACCAGCCTACAATATGGCTCCTGTATTGCAACCCAAGCATGAGCTAAGGAAAGCTCCATCCCTTTCAAAGGCATTGCAATTATCCATTTCTACCATATGAACAGGATTCTGGAGAGTTTCTACCCAATCCTAAATTCCAGAACAGTTTTCATAGGAGACATGGTGATACTTAAAAATTACTTCATTTCTGAGATACTAGATACTCTAATCTGCTTATTTAATTTTACAAGGAGAATAAAATGATTAATATCTTGAAAAATCCCTAGTTAACTGAAAAGGACTTGCGTAAAGTTAGGATGTGAGGGAAACAGACGTATTTGTTGTTTTTCTCTTTCAGGACAGTAATGGAGGTGAAATAAAAATTTAAGGAGGGAATGTGCTTTATAGCTCTTTTCTATGTAGCCTTGCATGTGTGTGTGTGTGTGTGTGTGTGTGTGTGTGTAATGGCCATTTTGCTTGTTTCATCTTATATGACATGTGATAACGGATTTGTATAATTTTCTTATTGAAGGCAGAATAAAGTTTCTGGATCGTATGCATATATATATATATATATATATATATATATATATATATATATATATATATATATATATATATAATTCTGGATACTTGGTAAGTATTCAAATACTGAATTAATTAATTTGAAAACCTAAGCTATTCTTATTGTCCAAGTTTTTTTTTTATTTTTCAATGCATTTCCAGTAACAACAATATCTTCAGGGTTAAAATGAATTATTCCTTAATAATTAGGCAACAATAAACAAAAATGAATACTGATGTGTTTGCATTTGTACCTCACTATAATTTCTTTTGTTCCTCAGTCCTGGAGAGAAAGCATTCCCAGGCAGACATAGTGGCACACACCTGTTATCCCAACAAGTGGGAGGTTGAGGCAGGAAGAATGCTGTGAATTCAAGGACAGGCTGGGATACTAGGGTCCCAGGCTACAGTGTAAAACTTTCTCAAAAAGAGAAAATCAAGTAAAAATTCAGAAAAAAAATGAGCAGGTAAGCATTCTCAATCTGAAAAAACAAGCAGTTAATGTTTTTGAATGTGGCTCCCAGTGAAAAATTTCCACCTTCAGATGCAATCTGCATAAAACGGAATTTTATCATGTCTAGTGCCAACATCATTTTCAAACAAACATAGTCTGCCAACAAAATAGTTAAAGGCAATCTGCATCCTTCCTGAAATTGCCTTTGAAATTGCCAACAAGAGTTAGATGCAAAATTTGTGTTAATGCTTAGGAAAACTTCTAATGAATGTCTTTTCACCCACTCTTATTTGAAAATGTGCCCACAAAAAAGTACGTCTCTGTCCTTTCTTTCTCAATACATTCAACTCTTCTTTAACCTTTCTTTATATGTTATTATGGAGAATATGTACATATGTATATTTATAGTCATATATTTGTCATTTACATTAAATTGTCCAGAAGTTGCTAGGAAAGACCTAATCTTTCAATTAAATAGAAAGAAATTTGGACTAAAAAACCTTCCTATCTGATTCCTGGTCAATTTTTTTTTAGCATGGGCTGAATAAAAATAAGTGGAATAGAGAAATCTTTGTGTTTTGGGGATTAAAAAACAAAACAAAACTAGGAAACTATATTTACATTAAGGTTTTTAAAGTCAAAGGATTTTCCTGGCATCTTTAATTCCAATATGAGGGAGAACAGTTCTGCTTTCTTTTCCACACAGGGTTTGTTAATTCCTTT
>PVHP010002131.1:0-94554 GCA_004024765.1 Zapus hudsonius
ATATATATATATATATATATATATATATATATATATATATATATATATATATATATATATGTAGTTATGAAAGCTGAGCTCCAGAATGAAGCCTGAAGACAACGTGCTTCACTCCCCGGCCTCAGGGCAATGCCACCCCTGTCCTGGCTGTCCAGGGTTCTTAGCCACCCCCCCCCACCCCCCACCCCCCCCACCCCCCGGGCAGGGTGCGTGCGGGTGAGGCGCTCTCTGGCCCGCTTCCAGCCGCTGAGCAGGATGCGGCTTTCATCACCTCCCTCCCCTCGGACAGCCCGGGCTTTTGGAGTTTCTCACGCATGGATCGTGGATCGAGAGGCCCCGAACTCAGCTCTGCCCTCTCCCCTGTCCTCGCCCAGCCACGGGCCCTGCCATGAGAGGGGGGTCCCAGGTATGACTCCCCTAGAAGCCCCCTCCCCTCTGCTCCCCTCTCTCTCTTGTCCATAATCCCGGCGCCTGTTCCAGGAATTCGCCGTGTGTTAGTGATTTATTTAGACTCAGCTCATCCGCTGCCCGGCGGGCGACGGATCCCCGCTCGCCTCCTGCCTCCACCCGGGACCCCAGGGCCCTTTTCATCTCCAGCAGGCAGCCTGGGCCCTGCGCCAGATGGGAGGGCTCAGTACTCTGCAGGCCTTCAGGGGACCCCAGAATCTCTCTCTTTGAGGGCCCTGGAAGCCCCTAGTGTTCTGTGTGTGAATCTTCCCCAATGGGGCTGAGCTCCTCACTGGGTAAAAGGGGGTGGGGGTGACAGAACTTGAGTAAGAGGCGCCCTTCTGGATCCTTCCAGCTACAATCCCCATGGAGAGCTCAAGACATTGAGAGACCTGGAGAGGGCCCCGCCCCCACTTATGGAGGTCCGCAAGCTGAGGCTTAATGAACCCTTCTCACCCCCAGCAGTGAGAGCTGGTGAGGCCTCCTTTCATCTTGGGGTGGGGTACTGCTCTGGTGGGTGGGGGGCTCTGTCCCAGCTGCTCACCTCCATTGGAAGCAGGCAGGTGTGGGGGGCACACTGCTCAAGGCCCCAAGGATGAGAGCACTCCACTCAGGAGCCCTTGGCCTGGCCCTGGCCACAGTCCCTCCATGATCTATCTGGTCAGCACCTGGAGAGAGCTGGCCTGCCACCTGCTACAGGACAGCACCCTACAGTGGGGTGCAGTAGACTCAACCACCCACCACCAGCCTCCACTCTGAGGCCTGTGGTACCAAAGAGGCAGCAGGTGAGAAGCCTGCGTGTTCCAGGCTCTTCTCAGAACCCCATCCCTGGTTAGGCAGCCAGAGGAGAATACCCCTGCACAGAAGAGAAAACATGTCCGGAGGTAGGTTCAACACGTGCCCCTGGGCTGGTCGGTTTCTCCATCTTGCCACAACAGGGTACAGACTGGGGAGCAGACACCCACCCACCAGAGCTCCCGTCTTCCCCAGCCACCACACTCCACCTAACCTCCTATTCCTGAAGCCCAGGACTCGGTGACAGAAGGCTCTGTGTCAAAACCTGGGACACACGACTGCTGTGAGCATGGTAAATCAAGCCCCTGACACTTCTCCCTCCTGGAGCCTCAGGACCAGTGAGTCTGTGTGAACAGAAGAGGTTAAGAGCCTTATCAAAGGCCACACAGCCTGTCGTAGTCAGCCACACCGCTGGGATGAATCTTCACACCAGGCACAATTTGGGGGAGAAAGGTATTTATTTGTAGCTATAGATACAGGGGAAGTTCCAGAATGCAAAAGAGGCTGCTCCCCTTTCACAGGTCCGAGCAGAGAGAGAAACCCATCACCTACACCACACACACAATAGCAAACAGGCAGGAGGGCCAAGGAGAGAATTTCCTCCCCTTTATATAGCCTTAGGGTGAGGTCTTAGAACCCTTCCCCAGACTTAATGGCTTCCTGAGTCTCTGGAATTTCCTTCCTGCACTGCCCACACAGGAAAGGATGTTTACTTCTAGCTCTCCTGAGCTTCCTTATATCCTGCCCCCTACTGAGAGGCTGCCTTCCTGTAAACATCCTCAGAGACCCACCCAAGATAATTAAAAAGATCAAGTTGACAACAAGACCTAACCATCACACAGCCATATGGGAATACCAGTGTCACCTTACTGTCTGCTTGTTTTGCCTTGTCATCAACCTCGGCCCTCCACACCCAGGCCAGGGTGGAAGGAGGGTCTGGACCGGGCAGTGCCGAGTTTATCAGCGCCGACCTTGAGCTAGTGGAGGACAGGTGGCGGCACTTAATTGGGGGTGTGAGTTTGGGTCGAGAGTTCTGTAGTCATTAGGGGTCCTCTGCCTGGACTATTCAGAACCCCCTTCCTGTTTTAAAGTAGCAGAGACCCCTCCTAGAGTGGCTGTCTCCATTGACCTAGGGATGATAAAGTCCCCAGGTGCTCGTCCCTGGGCACCAGGGGAGGGTGTACCAGTGGAGGGGAGCACTTCCAGGCCATTGAGTATCCTGATCAGTCCTGGGCACCTTTCTGCCCCAATCACTGTGGTCTGCTGGGGAGCAAGAAGGGAGTAGGTACTGGCCCTGCTCTGTGAGGTGTCTGCAGCCCACATGTCTCCTCCCACCTGCACCTGCTGCATTGGGCTGGCCTGCCCCTGTGGAACTGGCAAGGTGGATTGGGAAGCTTTTAGGGTCAGACACATCTGCATTTGAGTCTTGCCCGGGACAGGGAGTGACAGACTTAAGTGTTGGTATCACACAGCCAGGCTCAAATCCCAGCACAACAGTTTTTAAGCTACATGGCTGAGGGCCAGTCACCTGACCTCTCTGAGCTCAGAGTTCCTAGTGTGAGGAAGTGGCTAAGAATGGGCTGAACTCAGGGGCCTGCTGAGGATAACTGTGATAATGACACACCCAGAGTCCTCCGCTGGTTGCAAGTACATCTTTCTGTGACTTGTCATGAACTCCTGGGGCACAGCCTCCTGCTGGAGAGATGGGATCCAGTGATGCATCACTGGGCAAGGGTGCTGTGGGAGCTTTTCTAGAAAGGTCCCCTTGGGACTCTAGCTTATCCTCTGAGCAGTCCTCATGGTCTAGGCAAAGAGGAAGAACTAGATAAGGTTCTTGGAAGAGGATCAAATGGCCAGAGTGGAATGGTGGAGGCCTTAATCTTTGGATACGACCCAGCAGGCTTCAGGGGGCCTGGAGGATTTGATCTGGGCTTGCCCAGGCTGAAGCCACATGCCAATCCTGGGATCCCAAGGAACCAGCCTGTCTCGGACCACTGTGCTGGTCCCGCCCAGACTGGACCCTCCCATTCTGCCACCAGCACCTTGCCTGCCCTCCCTAGGAAATCAAGGGTTGGCTGTTAAGATCAAGGGACACCACAAAGGCCTGGTCTCAGGGCAGCAGGGCTGGTCCTGGCCCCATGTATGAAGTCAAGCCATATCTCTCATGAGGGATCCCCACGAACTGTACACAGGCTGGCACCAAGCTCCCCTTCATTAGGTGACCCAAAGCCTCATGTGATGTCACTCAGGGACCACATACTTACAAGATGATGACTTCCTCTGGCCGAGTTTGGGAAGGACATGGAGGAGACAGACCACCAAATATCTGTCTGCCACCCAACTCCAGGCCTGGGGTGCAGAGCCAGGCAGATCTCTGGAATTCGAATGGATGCCCAGCACCATACACATCTTGAATGCTCTGTTTTAATTTTGAAAGCTTTTTTTTTTGGAGCAAAGAAGATTGGTAGAAGGCCCAGAGAACAAGTTCACAACCCTCAAGGTAAAGATGGCATCCTAGCAGGGCCAGGGTGAAAGTACCCATACTTGGCAGAGAACCAGACCATAGCCTACCTACTGAGCTGAAGCCCTGTATCTGAATCAGACCCTGACTCAAAAGTGTGTGTGTGTGTGTGTGTGTGTGTGTGTGTGTGTGTGTGAGAGAGAGAGAGAGAGAGAGAGAGAGAGAGAGAGAGAGAGAGAGAGAGAGAGAGAGAGAGAGCACGCACATAGGCTCTTCCCCCAAGCTGATCCAGGCACAGGGGAACCACAGAATTGAGAGAAGATGTCCACTGTGCACCTTGCCCGTGCCACTGAGTCTCTGGGTTTGCCATTTCCTTGTCCCTTGTAAACCTGCAGCAAAGACAGAGGAAAGAGGTGTGAGCCCTCAGGACCCTGGGAAGCTGGGAGGTGCTCTTGGGAACTCTCTGAAGGTTTGTTGACTGCGCCTGTGAAAGGGCTAGCAGGCTGGTCTTGGCCTTCAGGCCTTTGGGGGTCACAGCTGGAGCACATCTACTTTGAGCCTAGGTGTCCCCAGCCCGCCCCACCCCCACAGGCTAGCCAGGTAGAACACAATGGGTGGCCTGGCCCCTGGACTTCTTGGCTTGGGTCTCCCCTGGTCTGGCTCACAGAGAAAAGAGGAGGTGAGACGTCCAACCCACCTTGCCGATCCCAGGATCCCTCGGGAGCCTAGCTATTTACTGGAAACAGTGAGGGATGAATTCTTGGCGGCTTCAGTCCCAGAGAATCAGCCAGGCAGCTCAGCTCCGGTCTGGTTTTGATCAGCTCCAACCCAATAGGCAGCTTGTTAAATCTGAGCTCAAGCCTCCCTTTCTGGAACTCTGTCCAGCCTCCCCACTTCAGGGATAGATGGCTCCTTGGAGAGCCATCCCCACTCACCCATTTCACAGACAGGGAGATGAGACATGTCCCCATGACCACTATGACTGTGTGTGTCTGGGAGGGCTGAGCTGGTGGGGCAGCTATGGCCCTGGTGCTCTCCGAGCTGACAATAGGTCCAGAGACGGCACCCTGGCATTCACCCCCCCACCTCTGCTTTCCAGCCTCTCTCCCATATCTATCTGGAAGCTTCTCCTGGGTTCCCTGGATTCATATCTCTTGTGGTTGGGGAAAGGAGCAAAACACAGAAAAGACCTCCAGGTTTGATGTCCTCATGCGTAAAGTGGAATGGTGGCTCACGCCTGTGATCCCAGCACTCTTAAGGCCGAAGTAGGAGGATGGCTGTGAGGTCGAGGCCAGCAAAACAAGGATCAGGCTGGAGAGAGGCTCAGTGGTTAAAGGTGTTTGTTCGATTCCCCAGTACTGACATAAAGCCAGACACCAAGTGGTGTCTGGAATTCGTTTGCAGCAGCAGGAGGCCCTAGTGTGCGTGCTCTCTCTCTCTCTCTCTCTCTCTCTGTCTCTCTCTCTCTCAAATAAATACATTAAATATATTTCTTTTTTTAAAAAAGGAGGGCACTTGCCTGCAAAGCCTATCAGCTCAAGTTCAATTCCCCAGTACCCACATAAAGCCAGATGCACAAAGTGGCACATGCATCTGGAGTTCGTTTGCAGCTGCCGGAGGCCCTGGCATGACCATTCTCTCTCTATATATATATATCTGAATCTCTTCTCTCTCTCTGTTTGAAAATAAATAAATCAACATATTTTAAATATTTAAATATTTTGAAATATGGGCACAATTCCATGCCAAGAGCCACACTGGGCTGGAATCAGGCATCCTCTGGACCAGAATCTCCAGGCTCTTCCCCAGACCCCTCCCACCCTCCTTTCTCAAGGCTTTTCTCAAGGTCAAGGTCTCCTTTCTCAAGGTCAGCCCAGCTGTTGGTCTCACCCTCCAGGCTCTTTGATCAGCCGCTGCCGTTCATGACCACAACCAAGGCTGGCAGGACTAAATGTGCCTGCTCGGTGGCGTACCTCACACAAGCCCTGGGGCCCTGCCTGGCATCTGAAGCCCCCATCCTCACACGCAGCTCTTCTGTTGTCTCCCCAGACACACTGGGGGTCTTTGCTCAGTGGCTCCCAAAGGCTCTCCTGTAATCCTTCTCCGGCTCTGCCAGCTCTGAAGCCACAGGGACTTGGAGAGGCACATGCAGTCTCTGGCCTCCCTTGGGAGCAGGGAGCAGGATTCTAATCTGTCTACTCAAGTGTTGTGGGGCTTGGACCAGAGCATCTCAGGCTTACAGAAGGAAAGAAGGGAGGGAGATTTGTGTTTGGCTGACTTCAGAGGAGCACTCCACTCTGTCACCACACACAGAACCACAGAGACGCCATGCCTTGAACTACTTTCAGTGACCACTTCCAGCAGCCTCCAGCTGATGTCCAGCACCTCAGGATGGGAGTTCCCTCCTTTCCACTTGCAGCAGCCCAGCACAGGCCCTTGTAGGGCAGCTGGCTGGAGGCTCCTGTCCTTTGCTGAGGCCCCGCTGAGGTTCCTGGGTTCCCTCCCTTCCCTGGCTGGCAGCAGGGGCAGCTATGGTGGGGCAGGAGGTCCAGCCCTTAACCCCATGTGTGATCTCCAAGTCCCTTCTGCTCTGAGCCCCACTTCCCATCTTGAAACAGGAGAGGGTGCTTGAGGGGCTGACAAGCTGCTGGCTTGTGGTGTGGCCACTGTGGGGGACTGTGGGAACCTCAGGAGACCTTCGGCTGCCCTCACCTCCCTGGGGGTCTCTGCACAAGGATCCTTCCAAATACTGAGTAAGAGCTAGGTCACACCTGGCCAGCAGATGTCAGCTCCAAATGACCCCACTGGGTCTCGTGTGTGTGAGTGCACACGTGTGTGAATGTGCCCTGGGGAGCAGCATGTTGTAGTGACCGAAGGGTCACAAAGAGACTCTGGGCAGTCCATCTTTGGACTCCATCTTTGTCCTGACCTCACTGGGCACCAGCAGTGCACTTAAGGGGCAAGGCCTCTGTAGGCCAGGGATCTGGTCTGTGGCTATGCCCAGATGTGCCCTGTCCCCTAGGAGTGCTGGCTAGAGAGAGCCAGCATTAGATACAGGCTGATTCTTGTTGGCATTGCTGTTTACAGGGTAGGATCTCATTTTAGCCCAGGATGACCTGGAACACAGTCTGGAATCCAAGGCTGGCCTCAAACTCATAGTGATCCTCTTACCTCTGCTGGGATTAAGGGAGCACACCCCCCCCAACTTCAGATTGACTTTTGATGAGAGGTGAGGATCCATCGGGGCTGGGGGGACAGGGAATGAGGGCCAAGAAGGGATTCATTAAGGGAAAGAATTGTCACGTTTGGGTGAGAGGCAAGGTCTGGTTCAGGACAAGTCAGGGAGTCAGTATATGCTGCCTCAATGGCCCTGTAGGGTCAGGAGGGAAAACTGGGAGCCGAGAAAGCCAGCTAAGCCCTGCTTCCCTCTCCCCTTCCCCCTCCAAAAGATGGGGGCTCACTGGAGTTCCCTGTAGCCTCCCAGGAGTTCGGGGCCCAAGCACAGAATTGGACTTGGCATTCCACTCTCTGGCAGATCCCAGTAGGAGGGTCAGGCTGTGGGAGGGGGTCTGGGAACAATTTGATAATTAGGCAAGAAGCCTTGACAAGCAGCCTCCATGGGGTCCATTAGGGTGCCCCCAGGAGATCTGTGGTGAGGCTGGCCCCCTGCCAACCCACCTTAACAGTACCTCACTGCCCACCCCTATCGTCCCCCCCAAAAAAGTTCCTTCTACTGAGCCCCCAGCAGATCTCTTGCCTCATCTAGTCCTGATGCATCCACCCCACCCCTCAGCCACCTGGTTTTTGGTGCTGATGAGTACGAAGTGCCCGGAACTTCTAGTGCCTAAAGGTGAGGCCTAGCCTGGTGGAAGGGAAACAGGCAGGAGGCACCCTGGGCCTGCACACTCAAGCTGCACCCAAGGAAATCACAAATGACCACCACCAGTGTGCTGAACCCTGGGCTAAGCTTTCTGTAGCAGTTCTCCCATGACAACCTTGGAGTGGTCACAGGACGAGGGAAGTGAGAAGCTTGCCCAAGAAACTGACTTGTAGCTGGCAGGGCTCAATGGCCCCCTTGGACCGCAGAACCATGACTGCCTCCTACCATATGATGTGACCCAAGCTCGGGGACTTAGGCATGAGGAAAAGATGTGGGCAACGCCTATAGAAAAACCAGGAGGTGGGAGTCGATTCTGCTACGAAGGATGGAGGTGAACCCTGCACATAACAGGTGCTCCCTGAGCCCCAAGATGCGCTCACTGCCCACAGGCCTACTCCAGACAGGCCCTGGCCCTCTGAGTGTAATGGGACCTATGCTTCATGGTACGGGACAGGGGCAGCTGGAGCCGAGTGTGTCTTTCCCCCTCTAACAAGCACCTGCCTCCAGGCTCATTCCTGAGCCAGCTTCACACCAACTCCCGCTGTCCACACTCCAACCAGAACGGCCCCACATCCGGTAGCAGGGACACAGGGAGGAACTACTGGCCACTCCACACCTCCAACCCAGCAGATGCTAGCTTTCCCAGCCCTTCATCTGGTAGCCAGACCCTCCCACTCTAGGGGGTCCCCTTTCTCCTGAGCCCCCTCCCAGTCTGGGGAAAACATGCCTCCTCTGGTGTTCTGGCCTAGCACTGGGAGCTGTTGGCTGGGCAGCCAGTGTCCAGAGCCAAGAGCCACAAGCGCAACAGAGTGCCGCCCTCATCGGTGTCAGAGTGATTGATGGGTAGATGCTGAGGGTTAGGGTTAGGAAACTCAACAGGCTGGGGGGGAGGGTATCCCACCCTTCCTCCGCAGTGCTAACCTGTCACAGGCCCAGAAGAAAGAGAAGGGCCCCTGCTGTGTGACCTTGGTGGAGTCTCTTCCCTTTCTGGGCTGTTGCTTCCTTTGAGATAGGTCCAAAAATTGGGCCCACATCACAGAATTGTCAGGTCAAGTGAGAATTAGCATGCCTGGCACTTAGCTCCAAGCCTGGCATTGAACAGGCTGTCAAGCCCTTGTCCCCAACCTGTCGTGGCTCCTAAGCTCCCTCAGTCTGACCCTGTTCCCTCTGTTTTTATCTGCAGCCCAACCCCTCATTCACTGAATTCCACCCTCTGGCCTGGTGTCCACATCCCTGGACTCCCTGTCCACCATCATGACCAAAGGGCCAATTCTCTACACAAATGCCACCTTCTCTGCAAGGTCTTCTAGGCTGGGTTCCTTATGTCTCCTCAGGCTGCTCACTATGAAACTCACCTACACCACAAGCTCTCCCACATTTTTTATTAAACGTCTTTATTATTGACAATTAGATACATTGTATGAACAAATCTTGTGATGGTATCCCCATTTCCCTCCTCCCTGTCCCCAACCCACTGGGGACCCTCCTCGGTGGGCATACTGGATCTGTTCTTGGGGTAGGGGCGGTGGGTGAGTATTAAGGCTGCTTAATCGTTGAGATCTTAAGTGTCTCTGGACTTCTGTTTTGGGTTGTGCTGGGTATCGTTGGTGTCTGTCTTCACTGACCTTTCATGGGTCATTTGGCTTGCTTCCCACTTTATTTATTTTTTTTTTGGATATGTGTTTTGTGTGATGAAATGTGGGTGGTGGATGAGTGTGTGTGTGCACATGTGTACGCACATATGTGAAAACCAGAGATTAGTGTCCTATGTCTTCCTTAAACTTTTGGTTCTTTTGATTTTTTTTTTAATATTTATTTTCAGCCGGTCATGGTGGCGCACGCCTTTAATCCCAGCACTCGGGAGACAGAGGTAGGAGGATTGCCTTGAGTTCAAGGCCACCCTGAGACTACATAGTGAATTCTAGGTCAGCCTGGACTAGAGCGAGACTCTACCTCAAAAAACAAAACAAAACAAAAAAAGATATTTCCAGAAGCAAGAGCCAGGAATCCAAATTCTTTCCCTGGGGAAGCCGAAGGCAGCCACCCAGAGACGCCATCCAGCCTCTGGGATCACTGCTCCCCTCTGCTCCAAAGCCTTCAGTGGTCTGGTGTTAAGTACCATGGCCCCCACAGCACACTGAGACCGAGTACAGACCTGGGCTCTCTCTCTCTCCCTGTGATGTGTGGCCCTGGGCATATTCCTACAGCTCTCGGATGTGTTGTCTTCTTGCCTTAGCAGGGTTTCCTTACACTGGTGGAAGTAAGAGGTGGCCTGAGCCTGGCACTGTAACGTGGCATTCTACACGGACCCCATCCCTGTCCCTAGCCGCAGCATGGCGGGCCTCTGCTAGGCTCTCAGTCATCCCCCACCTCACCAACCCAGAGAAAGTGGCTTGGACCCTAACAGCCATTTCTGTCCCCTCTCCCCCCACACTTCCCTCTCTATCTTGTAGAATGGCCGTGTGTGTGTGTGTGTGTGTGTGTGTGTGTGTGTGTGTGTGTGTGTGTAAACGATACCCAGATACTCTACTGGCAGAAACTGGCAAATGCTGTGATCACCAGTTCTAGTGGGTGAGCAGCATCACTTCAGTAAAGGACTGAGGGACCCTGTGACCTTGACCCATGGGTCACCTAACTGTCCACACCTGGGGAGACAGAGGCCCAGGGGACAAGAAGAGTCCACAGTGAGCTGAGTGTGTCACCAGAGCAGGACTCTCCCACCATGCTCAGATGAGAAGCGACAGCCCCTATCCTGCAGCCAAACCCTTGTGTGAAGACACAGGCAGAGGATCCCCTTGGGGGAGCTCAGGCTCAGGGGCACCCCAGTTGGGTACCCCTCAGCCTGGAGAAGTAAGAAGAAGTTCCCAGAGGCAGTGTCCATGGGGCTGGCCAGGGTTAACAGGGGGAGGTGATGTGTACAAAGGCCTGGAGGAAAGAAAGATGGAGTCAGGGAGGACTGCAAGATGGGGACATGGGGGTCCTGAGAAGCAGGTTGCAGAGGATGCTGGGGAGCAGATGGGTGGTCAGCTCAGAGGCTCTGTCTATGCTAAGATGAGGAGTTACGATTAAGCCTGCAGGCAACTGGGGAGCTATGGAGGGTAGTAGGCCTCTTAGCATCACAATCACCCGAGGAAAGCAAGAGTGAGGAGCTTGCCTGCAAAGCCTAATGAATGACCCAGGTTCCATTGCCCAGTACCCACAGAAAGCTAGATGTACAAAACAGTGTCTGCATTTGGAGTTCATTTGCAGTGCCTGGAGGCCCTGGTACCCGCATTCTCTGTCTCTCTATCTCTCTCTCTGCTTGCAAATAAATTAAAAAAAAATTTTTAATCACCTGAGGACTGGTTATTACCCAGTTTGCCGGGCCTGGCCTCCATGTCTGAAGTAGGGCCTGAGAACTGGCATTTCTAGTCCATGGGCAGCAGATGGGGAATGGTGGGGCCTCTCATTCCTGGAGACAGGAATCCACAGGGGCTTGGAGCCAGAGGACATCTCTGAGGCTACCAGTGCACCAGTTATTAATTTGCAGCCAGATTTGAGCCTGGGGCTTGAGGTCTAGAGAGGGAAAGTGGAGGAGGCCAGAGAACAGCTGGTCCCTGTCAGGAACTGCCCTGCAGCCTGGGGCTGATCTCTTTCCTCAGGAAGCCCCCAGGACTCCCCCTCCACAAGGCCAGAACCGGAATGGGGGTTCTGTAGTCAGACCTGGACATCACTCCAGCCAGCCTCCAGCTCTGTCTCCCTAAGCAAGCCACACCACCCTCTGGAGCTCTGGTTTCCAGTGAAGAGCAGGTACTGGCTTTGCAGACCTGTCTGGGATACATTGGGACATGATGGTTCCCTGTAGCCAGGCCCCTGTGCATCTGCAAGTTACTATTATTGCTTATTATTATTACTTCAAGGAAAGAGAAACTGCCAGGAAATATGACACTTAACTCAGAGGAATTACGGAAGGCCATATTTGGGCACTCTAGCAACTTTGTGGGGGGGATGGCTTAGCAGGTAAGAGTGTTTGCTGTGCAAACCTGAAGGCCTGAGATTGATTCCCCAGCTCCACCGTAAGATGTGAGGCTTCACGTGCCTCTAAGCTGAGTCCTGTGAAGATCAGAGACCAGCCAGTCACTGGGGCTCTTGAAAATGGCAACTCTGAAGAGTGCTGCTTCCACGGTGAGCCTGACAACCTGCGCCAGGGAGATGGTGACGGGCACTGAGGACACTCAAAATGCACCAAAGCAGAAATCCAGAAGTTGCTAAGAGCTCAACACTATAAAAACACTCCCACCAAGGTGCAGGGAACTTTGCAGAAGAGGGGGTGGAAAGATTGTAAGAGCCTCTAACGGGAGAGAGTATCCAGAACCATTGTCTACCCCCCCCACACACATACACTGACTGCTGTTCTCACAACCCATAACCCACAACCCCACCGTGAACACCAGCAATCCCACCAACGAGGGTCCTCAATGGAATGGGGGCAGGGAGGAGGGAAATGATGGTACCCATTATTCATGATCTGTCCATACAGTTAAAATAATTTTTAAAATGGCAGCTCTGGGTTCAAAAAGACTCGGTGTCTCAAGGAAACGTGTGGGTGAACGACAGAGAGACACGACATTCTCCTCGGCTACATGCATGCATAGGGTGCTCACGTGCACACACATACTCAAATGCATCATCTGCCCTAGGACATGGGTGTGAATCTTGGCCCTCAGTGTCGCAGCTCCTGGAGAGAGGTCTGCACAGACTAAATATTTGGGCTGCTCCTTCCCTAGCCTGCCAGCACCGGGGCCAGACTTGATGGTGGGAGGGAAGAGCCTGACTCCCTGGGGTGGCCTTGGAGGGTGATGGGACTCACTACTTTAGGCCCGGCTCCCCCAGGCCTCTCTGTGCACCAGCCCCTCAGGGGTCTCTTCCTCTGGGTCCTGAAGCAGCCCGCTCCTCTAGCCTGGTTCCCTATCCATACAGTGGGGAAGGAGACAGAAGGTTGAACGGAAAATCCAAGATTCCCTCTGTCCAGTGACCTCAGTGAAGCACTAAGACGCAGTGACAATGCAGTTGGTGACCTCTACCAAGTACTGAAGGCCTCAGGATGGTGATTACCTGGGGAAGGTCGGGCTTGGGTACAGCTCACACTCTCCCTCCTCCCCAAAACAATAAAAGCCAAGGTCATTTGTAAGCCTCTGATCTGTGCCTGGCATTGTGGTACGGACTGCCTCGGGGCACCCCAGGGACAGGACACAGTAAAAGGATTGATTCGTGTCTGGAGAGTCCAGGGCACATCCTGGCTCCACGGTCCCGGGCAATCACTCAAAGCCTCTCGGCCTTGGCCGCTCCAGCCCTCCCCTTTCTGCTTCTTCCCACACATCCAAAGACTGATTACCCCCATTTTACAGGGCACAGAAAGTGACACAGGTCATCCAGGAATGCCATGGTAGAGCCAAGCCTTGGCCTGGCTCTGTGGTCACTCTAAAGTGACTTGTTTCTATAAAGGACTGGCTCACAGGCCTGTGACGGGTCACCTGTCAGGATGTGTGGAGTGGGGTGCCTAGGATCCAGAGGGCACTCAGGAAGCACTATTATGTGGCATTAGCCACAAATAAGTGTGGCTCGGCCTGGGTGTCCTTATCCATCTCCCTAGGCATAAGAGTCTAGAGCCAGATTTGGTGAATCTGATTTTTAAAAAAATATTTTATTCATTTTTCAAGCAGATATATATATGTATATATATGTATATACATATATATATATATATGGAGAGAGAGAGAGAGAGAGAGAGAGCGCACCAGGGCCACCACCTTGTGGGTCTGGCTTATGTGGGTTCTGGGGAATTGAAACAGGGGCCTTAGGCACTGGAGGCAAGTGCCTTAAGCGCTGAGCCATTTCTCCAGCCCTGATTTTTTTTTTTTTAAACAGGCTCTCTGTATTTAGTTGAGGCTGCCCTCTAGCTCACAATTCCGTCTTCATCCTCCGAGTGCTAGGATTGTAGCTGAATATCACTACATCCCACTGTGACTGTGGTTCTTACAGAACCTTCCCATCCTGGCCTCTTTGGGAACTCTTCCTAGAGCCCAAACATCCTGCCGCAAGCAGCCCGGCCCCAGATGCCAGGTCTCAGGGTGTGGGGCTCAGGCCTCTGTCGCCATGGCCCTGGTCCCCAGAGTGCTCTAGGAGATGACCCCAGCACACACCCGGCAGCTATGTGGGGGACTACAGGGCTGGGCTTCTCCCCGGTCAGGACCCATGGGAGTCAGGCCAAGGAGGAACAGAGCTGGAGTCGAAGGGCTCTCTTCTGCAAACTGTGGCATCCAGACAGTGACACCCACTCACAGCCTGGATGCAAACCTCAGCCTGGGCCCTGATGTGGGTCTTGCTATTTTTGCTTCTGTTCTGAAGCAATCCTGGCTGGGGTGGGTCTGGGAGACTCCAGGGACCATTTGTTGGCACAGGAAGAACTGGGCCATGGTGAGGGGCTGAGCCCAAGGCCTGGTTGTGGGAAGAGACCCTTGCCAACGCCCACAGTGTTCTGTAAGTGGGGACAGGGCTTCAAGATGGGGTAGAAGCTCCCTCTCCTGAGACTCCGTGCGTCCCATGTATCATGGGAGTTGTGTGCCAGATGATCCCTTTGTGGGACCCCCCCCCAAGAGCTGGAGTCTCTGTAAACCTGAAGGCCTGAGACCTGGCTTCCTCTCCCTGCCCAGTGTCTTCTGGTTCACCCTAGGCTCCCCTTCCAGCTTCAGCACTGTGAGCCTTGTTGAGGGAGGCTTCCCTGACGACCTTCCACCCCTGGTCCCAAGTCCAAACATGAGTACTGCCCTCAGATACAGTATTCCTCACGGGGACTTGGGCCTGGAGCCACATCTGTCTTAGCTGAGTCCCCAGCACCCACCAGGACCTGGCTCAGAGGTAATTTATTAACAGACTGAGGGAATTCATCTCTAATCACAATGGCTGCCAACGAGTAATCCTTACCATCTGCCGGAGCTTGGTGCACTCGGCCATCTGCGGTGAGACACCATACCTGACTGGAGCCTAACAGCAATCCACAGACTTGGGGGTTGCTATGAGCCCTTCTTTACAGATGAACAGAGACTCTCCAGGCTACACGACCGAGCACAGGTAGCACAGTTCACGAGGGCCAAGCCAGGAGTCCAGGCTGGTAGGGAGGCCCCGTCTGCAACAGGTCATCCCTCAGTGCCCCCACTCTCATGACTGAGTCCTCCCTTTCTGGGCTCTCTCACCCCACAAGTGTGCATGGTTGACGGCCAGGATAGACTGCATTCCCAGCATGCATCCCAGGGGAGGGTGTGGAGCCCCAGGAAGCAATGAAGGTGTTCGTGGCCTCACTTAAGCTGGCCTGATCTATCTGAGGCATGCTGCTGGCATTATGTTCGTGCCCTCTCCTGAGTGTTTGGGACAGGCCCGGGTTCACCCCCTGGTGCAGCCGAAGAAATGGAATCTTGAGTGCTGAGATCAATGGTAGGATTCAAGCCCCTTTGTTTGGCTCCTACAGGACACTCCCCAGTGCCTGGGTTGTGCGTTTCAAGTGTGTTCTGGAGAGAATGTGGGTGTCTGTGTGGGTGGAGGGACTCTGAAGGGGGAGTGTGCACTGCGTATGTAGAGGGTGGGTCTGTTTCCCTCTGTTCCCCAGATAAGTGTTAACTACCAGTGGCCTAAATGTTGACAGAGACAGCTGTCACCTCTGAGATTCAGTGGTGGCGATGGAGTCTCTGTGGAGAGGGACCCTACAGAGACGCCTGGTGAGCTGTTGATGAGTGTCACTTGGAACAACTAAGACAAGTCCTGACAGATCCACAGGGTCACTACTGTGGATGAATAGTCCGTCCCTCAGAGCTGACCATGGATGGGACCACCGAGGGCTAAGTGGAGCCAGGGGTCTTAGCCAGGCATCTTTCTGTCCCTAGGCCAGAAGGGCCACCTTGGGATGGTGATGAGGTACGCAGGAAGGGGCTGGCATAGAGACAACCCTCATCCTGTGGGAGGAACACATGAGAAGGTTTAAGATTTTCCAAACTATAAATAAGGTAACCTCAGGTTCCTTGATCCAGGCGGTTTCTGAGGGGCTTAGGGTCTGAGAAACTCCCAATGTGAGTCTGAAGCTGAAAGGAGCCATCAAGGTCGCGGCCCCAGCCTGCCTCCAGCTCCACTGCCCCCTTGAACCCAGCACACTTTTATGGTGGCTATAGCAACAGTCACAAAGTAAATATGTGGGTTTTGGCTGCATCTGTACCCTTGCCGGGAGCACTGGAGTCCAAGCCCCTCAAAGGCCCTGAACTCACCCAGCAGCCTTGGCCTTGGGCAGGTACCCCCTCACCAAGCCCTGAGGCTCAGAGGTGAGGCAATGGGGGACCCAGGGGCTGTTAAGGACAATGTCTTCAGCAGTCACTGGCCCAGGGAGCTGAGCGGATATTGATTTTCTCTGTGGGAGCCAGGGGACCTGTTTCATGTGTGCTGCTAAAGTGCTCTGCCTACAGCTGCCCGTTTCTGCAGGTGCCGAGTTGCCTGGTGGGCAGGCAAGGGACAGTCTAATGGCAGCTCATCTGGGACAAGACAGGGCAGGAAAGTGACAGATGCTCAGTCCTAAATCATACTCTCTCCTGTGACACCAAACCCCACTCGACGGAGGCCACCTTCGCCCCTGGGAGACTCGGGTAGAGGTGGAGGCTGGAACACGCTCAGGAGTTGGAACCAGTCTGGGCTTTGAATCCAGTGCTGCCACTAACAACTGTATGACAGAGTCAGGTTCAGTCTTGGCTGAGTCTGCTTCCTCATCAATGAGAATTAAAAACAACCTCAGGCTTGAGAGGTGGCTCAGCAGTTAAGGCGCTTGCCTGCAAAGCCTAATGACCTGGGTTTGATTCCACAGTACCACATAAAGCCAGATGCACAAAGTGTCGTATTTGTTTGCAGTGACTGGAGGCCCTGGTGGACCCCTTCATATTCTCTCTTTCTCCTGCCTCTCTGCTTGAAAATAAAATAAAATAAAAAATTTTTAAAAAGACAACCTCGGCAGCTCAGAGATAGCCCAAGGTCGCCTGGAGTCACACATCAGGAAAGAAGCAAGGTGAGGCCAGACCTCTTTGTTTGCCATCTGGCCTCTGTTGGGTCTGAGCTCTTGGCTGGGACCTGGTCTGTATCCCAGGCAGCTGGGAACACAGGGACATAGAGCAGAACTGTTTGGGGCTGGGCTTGCTGCCCCCCCCCAGTAGTTCCTCTGGTCTGAGCCTCCTCCCCACAGGCCAGGGGGACCTTATCTGTCCATTCTCTCCTTTCCCACCAAACTAATCTCTCCCTCTCTTGGCGAGTTCCTGTTTCCTCCCCACTGCCCTCTTGTCTCTCCCCAGACCAGTCTCCCAAGACTCCAGCTATCCTCCCTCACAGGTCAGAGCTGCTCAGCACACAGGGCACACAGAGCCTCAGTCCTCTGGGCTGGATACCCTTGACTCAGGAGGGTCAGCGTGGGGAACTCTATTGAGGTCGAAGTTCTTACACCCACAGGTCAGTCGTGAGTACCAAGTTCTCTGGGTCATTATGAGCCCCAGGACTTCTGCACAGCCTCCAATACATAAAGGTTTTACTCTTAATATTCCCAGATAGTTTTTGTTTCTAAATCTCAGAACACAGGGAGTTTGTAAGCTGTTGAAGCCCCTGGGAGCCTGTGACTCACATGGAGCCCCCTACCACACACCCAGGCTGAGTGGGCCCAGCCTGACTTTGACCTTGGAGCCCTCCAGGGTCCAGCTGTCCATGGTCCCCTCAGTTGCCCAGCCTCTAACCAGCCAGAAGGTCGAGCTTCATCCAGGCAGGTCTAAGGACAACTTGGCAGATACAAGAGGTCTGCTAAGTCAGAGGCCAAGCAGGTGCTCCTGTCCTGAGTCTCAAGTATTCACCTCCTGGTCAGAAAACTCAGAAACATGGACACACTCGGGCTCTGAGCCCTATCTGCTGGGAACTTGCCCCACGATCTGGGGTGAGCCACCTGTCCTCTGCGAGTACCAGTGTCCTCCCCTGTCAAATGGTGACAACAATGCTTATCTGGAAGGAGACTACAGTGAAGATGACTCGGGACATGTTTGGAATGGAACCCAGCAGGTGCACAGTCAACGGTCCTGTTGACAATACTACAGCCACCCTTTATGAGAGACATCATGGGTCCTTGGCTTGATCGCCTTATTTGCTTGTGCTAGCTGAGGCCTCAAGGGCAACCCTAAATTCAACACTTCTGAGAAACACTTTGTACTCGGCCTCAGAGCCCAGCAAGTGCACAGGACTGCGCCCAGCCCAGGAGGGCTCAGATGGCTGGGAAGAGGCACATCTAACACACGTTGGCTCAGCACGATGCTAGAGGCAGTCTAGAGTGAGAGCCCAGGGGAGACCCAGCTCTGCTAAGGGTGGTCAGAGGCTTCCCGGAGGAAGAGCTGCCTGCCTGGGCCTTGGAGGAGAAAGCCTTGATTGGCTGCTGGAGGTTGAGTGTGCCAGCTGCTTCAAGTTGAAAGGGTGTTGAGCAGCAGAAGACTGATCGACCTGGAGAGATGTGTGAAACGTGTGAAGGGGGATTCCAACAGGGACGATTCCAGGCCTCCAGGGGACCAGCAAATGCCCAAGGTGAGGGGCTAAGCCCATAGGTCTTCGGTTGTCATGCGCACCCTGCTCATGGCTGAAGCCAAGGGGTGGCAAGCTACATGGACTGTGCAGCTAGGGGGGTGGGCATGAGCGATGGCCAGGTTATTACTGGGCGCTGGTTCTGTGAGCCCTGGGACCAAGAAGTCCTAGGCCTGGGAGGGAACACATACAAGGGGCAGTGGGGGCAGAGAAACTGGTTGCTGGGCCACCCTTGGCAGGCTCCCAAGCCGCCCCCACCCTAGCCTCTTATCAGCTATGACCACAAGAAAGCCCTTCCCATCTCTGACTTCCTCAAATGCAAAGCAGACTATGAGGAGGCCAGACTTATCTTGAGGCTCCTTCCAGCCTGGGACTCTGTAGCTCTGCAAGCTTTCAGGCAGAGCTTGGAGGACGGTCACAAAATCCAGACTTCTCCCACTGGTGACCTGTCCAGCCTCCTACTGGGGTCAGGGGAGGGTTGTCCATGCCACCCTACCCCCCAAGGGTCTTCATTCAACTTCACCAAATCCTTCCCAGTCTCTGAGGCAGGGCATCACCTCAGTCCCCAGCTGCCTCTGAGGGAGCCCATCTTTCCGTGTCCATGTGTGGGAGCCACACACAGAATCTTCCAGACATCCTCTCATGTTCCTGATCTTGGAAGGGGGGGTCCCCCCACTCATGGGGGGATGCTTTCTTTCACTGCCCATGTGCAGAAAATGATGGACAACAGTCATCTTGCTCTTCTATTGAGACCCCACATGGCTCTGGCCTCCTCCCTGGCTGTTCCTGCCTCCTTCACCCACGTTTCCTCTATGTCGTTGGTCTGTAGGTCTAAGCACTGAAGCCCAGGCTGGGTCCCCTTGGCTTTCATAGTCCACCCACTGCCTTCGTCGTGATGTCAAATGGGACTTCCAGCTCTGGCCACCCCTAGAACCCCATACTCCAACATCTGCCCACCCACTCAGGATTTCAACACTCCGGTTCCCCACCCTGCCAGGTCTAAATCTGAGCCCTCTCCTTCCCCTCATGCGTCCCCATGTCCAAACACCTCCCTGGTGGACCTTCTCATGCAGCACAGATCCTGTTGGCTCCACCTTCAAAACAGAACCAGATTCCAGCCGCTTCTTAGCACATCCTCTGCCACCCGCCTGCTGCAGGCTGTGAGCTGTGAAGCTGGGGCCTTTCTCAACTTTCAGCCTTAATTCACACCCAGCCTGATCTCACAGAAGGGGCAATGTGGGCCTGGGGTGGAGGATCTCACCACTCCCAGGGTTGTACCAAAATCCCACCTAGGCTCCCTGGAGCCTTGGCCTGCCACTACCTCCCAGGGATCTCAGCTCCCAGGGGTGGGTGTCTTCTTGCAGCCGGATCAGTGGGTCTGGACATTTGGTCTGGACTATGCTGAGAGTTGTCTGAATGTCCCTGAGGAACGAAGATGCTGCCAGCTGGGTTTATGTTTCAAGACGTCTGTCCTCACCCTGACCAACAGATCATACAGGGAAACTGGGGCCAGGGCCAGGTGGAGGGTTTGGGCGGGGTCAGGACATCAATCGGGAGGCCGCCTTGCCTGGAAGCTGGAATCCTCCCATCCAGCCAGGATCTGCTAGGTTCACTTGAGGAGGCCAGAGAGTCAGGGGCGGGCTGGGGCTTGCTCAGCATTTATTTCACACAGCTGTTTAAAAAGCTTGTTTAAAATATAGATCATTATATATATATTTATATATAATATATAAGAAGGAATTGAAGTGAGCCATCCCAAAGGGAAAGCTATATTTTATAAATATTTCTGTAGCTCCCACATCCCAAAGGGGGAAAAAAAAAAGGAAAAAAAATTTACAACCCAAGCTAGTGGTTCCATGTGGTGGGCCCAGGGCCCCAAAGAACATTCCAGAAGGTTGATCTTTCTGGCCTTGAAAGGTCAAGTGTGCGTACAGTCTTACCCATTCGACCTGGCTTCTTCGAGCAGCCTGGAAGGCAGCATGTGGGCTGCCAGGTTATTTTTAATCCTATCAGTTTCCTTTGATGCCCTGGCTCTCCCAGGGAGACCAGGCCTCCTGTTCCTGGTGGCTTCCAAGTAGAGGCACAGCACAAGCCACTTGCCATGCCTGGCATCTGGAATTTGCAAGGAAGTCCCCAGGGGTCTCCAGGCCCGGGCCAGGGCCGGCTGTGGGTTCTCAGTGGAAAGGTGCCCCTGTATAGGCACAGCCTACAGCCTCACTTGCAGACGTAGCGCTCCACCGTACGCTCACACCTACGACAGGTGACGTAGCAGCACCAGTGATACTTGCAGTGGCATCTCTCAACCACTCGGTCCATGTAGGGGTTGTAGCCACGCCCACAGCACATGAGGTCGCAGCTGTCACTGCCATTGGAGGTCTTGTTGCATTGCCTGTGGGTGGGAATAAAAGATCTGTGAACGCCTATTGCCCCCAGTGCCCACCAGTCCTGACAGGCAGCCAGAAGCCTCACCCTCTCACTTCACATCTAATCCAGCTCTTCTGGAATTCTCTTCCCTTGGGATGCTTGAAACTTTCCCCTATGCCTCCAATAGGCCTTGATGGACATGCTGGGTGTGATGGTTAAGTTTTGTTGTCAACTTGGATCTTTTTAATTATCTTGGGTGGGTCTCTGAGGATGTTTACAGGAAGGCAGCCTCTCAGTAGGGGGCAGGATATAAGGAAGTTCAGGAGAGCTAGAAGTAAACATCCTTTCCTATGTGGGCAGTGCAGGAAGGAAATTCCAGAGACTCAGGAAGCCATTAAGTCTGGGGAAGGGTTAAGACCCCACCCTAAGGCTATATAAAGGAGAAGAAATTCTCTTTGCCTTCCTGCCTACTCCCTGTTATGTGCGTGTGTGGTGTAGGTGATGGGTTTTCCTCTCTGCTCTGACCTGTGAAAGAGGGCCAGCCTCTTTCACTGGAACGTCCCCTCAATCTGTAGTTTTAATAAATACTTTCCTCCCTCAAATTGTGCCTGGTTTGAAGATTCATCCCAGCGGCATGTGGCTGACTGCAACACTGGGGATGTTTTTGCTTCCTAAGAGTTGTCTGATTTCTACTTTTTCCTCTTCTAAATACCAGAAGAACCCTGAATCAGTGTCTACTCCTGCCTTCATATTTAGTCTCTAACCAAACTGTAATGGAGGTGCCATTTTTACATGGAGAATTCCAGAATATGATCTTTAAAAATATTATTTATTTGCAAGGAGAGAGAGAAATAAAAAGAGAGAGAGAATGGGTACATCAGAGCCTCTTGCCACTGTAAACAAACTCCAGATACATGCACCACTTTTTGCATCTGTCTTTACATGGGTACTGGGGAATTGAACATGGGCCAACAGGCTTTGTAAGCAAGCGCATTCAACTCCTCAGCCATCTCCCCAGCCCCGGGATAAGTTCTGAAGCACCAAAAATGGTCTAAAACGTGAGGCCTGGGCACTGTGTCTGCTGAGCACTGGCCTGCAGGTGTCTGAGTGGCCCTGTCGTGTTTCATCTCCCAGAGGCATTCCTCTGCCCTTCTGTGGATGAAACAGGCTCAGCTCAGGGCACAGGCCACTCTCACTGGAGTAGGTGATCAGAAGGGAGTCCTTGCTCAGCACTGGTACCCAGGCCACTGCTCACTTCCCCTCCCCTAAGCAATGGCGGAGAGTTTGGGAAGTCTTCCAGGAAGAGCAGGGTTACCCAGGCTAGTTCAGGTAGATAAGGTCGTAGGGGAGGGAAGGCGTGGAGATAGAGGGAAAAGCCAGACAAAGAGCATGGCGTCAGCCTAGTGACAAGTCAAATGGAAGGCCAGGCTAGGCAAGGAGGCCAGTAAGAGGCTGGATGAGCCTAGCCTGAGCCGGGAGGGCCTGGTATAGTAAGGGAGACCCTGGAGAGGAGTGAGTTGGTGACTCTTATGTAGGGCTGTGCAGGAGCAGAGGGGCGGGATATGAAGAGCACCTGCCCAAGGTCAGGCATACCTGGGTTCCAACCCCTGATCTGCTGTTCACTGGCGAGGTGGCTTCGGGAAAGCCCTAACCTTTCTGGGCTTTCTTCAACCCCATCCTGCAGATCTCTGGCTGACTGTCATTTTTCGGTAGGAAGGGACAGAGCTCCTCTCCTGGTCTTTCATGCTTGACATAAGAATCTGGAAGCCAGGCACCCAGCATTCGTACCAGTGAAGGTCAAAGGGGTGACTAGGATGGGTGGGCGTGGGGAGGCACGAGAGTCTAGCCAGGTCATGGAGGAGCGGAGGGAAGCTCTGAGGCTTTCTAGGCATCTGGAACAAACACAGCAAGAGGGCTAGAGTTTGGAGTACTGACTGGCAAGACCTCAGTTTCCCCACTGTTCACACACTGTGCAGGTCACTAGCTCCTTGACTTCCGAACCCCTCACTCCTCCGTGTTCAAGAATGATCAGCCCCATTCCCTCCTCCAGGAAGCCTCCTCTGATATCCAAGATGGACCAGGCTTATGTGGCTTCCTTCCCTTGACCACAGGTGAGCTCCTGAGGCCTCTACCCATTTCCCCCGTAGCTGTACCATTTCCCTGGTACACAGTAAGCTCCATGGAAGTGGTAGGCAGTGTTGGTGGCACTGAGTTATGGAGAGCTTGGAGTGTGTGTTTCTGATGTCTGCAGGGCCCCAAGAAGGCAGAGAGCAGGCAGCAGGAGGAATGCGCAGAGTGGGGCTCTCAGTTCTTGGTGCTGGCAAGTCCCAGGGCTGCAAGAGTTGGCTAGCAAAGAGGCCTTGAAGCCTGAGGTACAGACAGGAAGGAGCCCAGCCTGGCTCCAATTCAGAGGTGACACTGTGGAAGTGACCCTGGAGCCCCATCATCCCCAGTGCAGGAAGGTGAGGCTGAGCCTCGGGTCCTGAAGGATCCAGCCAGGAAGCTGCACCTTTCCTGGACACACACCCTTCCCTTCTCATGGATCAAGGAGATCCTCTCCTCACTCCAGAGTCCTCTGGGATCCCATGCCCAGGTCCTCTGTGTTCTAGAAACTTCTTCCCCTCCCCTACCCCCTCACACCCGCCCTGCCGCCTCAGCCCAGATTCGTGTTCCTTCCTGTCTCCCTGGCCTGACCCGTTCCATCTCCACTCCACAGAGCCCTTCAATCTCAATCTGGCCTCCAGATGGGAGCCGGGGCCTCCTCATAGAGCTGCTGCCCTGCCTGTGGGGACGGAGCCCCAAACCAGCCCTCCCTTCCCACAGGCAGGAACGTGGGCTGCGGAGGAAGCAGATGCTGGCGGGGCACCAACTATGTGCCAGACACGTTCCCAGACACCCGCTCTCCTCTCAATATTCCTCTAACCTCGCAAGCACCAGCTTTGTGGAATGCTATTAGGGATCCTTAAGAGAAGAGTTCCCTGGCCACGCACCCTGGGAAGTCCTGGTCGTTTGCTTCCTCGAGTCTTGAGGATGGCCAGGCAGCTTCCCAGATGATTTTGATCACAGAGCTTTCTACCCCAGAAATGCCACCACCTGACTCCTCATCAGCCCCATGTGACACACAGTGGGTCTACAGGAAGCTGCTGCCACTGGCTCCCTTGCCATCCCATGACTAAGCCAGCCTAGGTGGTCCTCAGGAGGATACAGCACGATCTGGGGCCTGGGGGAGGGCTGGCATGGATCAGGGGGCATGGGAGTGCTCTCTCTACAGAAAGCAAGAAGCCTCACTCTCCATTCTAGACACTTCCTGGGTGGCCTGGGATGGCCATGGCCTCCACCTCCCTTTGTGCCTCTCGGTTCCTCTTTTGTTCAGTGAGCAGGTTGGACCTTGTGTGTTGGGCGGCCCCTTCCTATTCTCTGCCTCACTACTTCCATTTTACTTCCCATCTGGGGGAAGGTGAGGGCCCCTGGCAGGGACAGGTGCATACCAGGCACTCCTCAGAGCTTGGCAACGGGCATCTGAGATCCCTCAGCATCATTGGGGCTCCCTCCCTCCGCTGGGTGGGGCCCCACTGTGCCCGGGTCAGAGCTGGGTGTGGTGTCTGCTGGGGTGGTGTGGCCCTTACCTGTCTTGTGTTCCGTGGGAGCCCACCTTCTCGTTCTTCATGCAGAAGTCAGGTGAACTCTGTAGATAGACCAGTTCTGAGTCCTTCACAGGCCGGATATCCAGGTCCTTGGGCACCAGGTGCTTGCGGGTGCCCATGGGTCGGTGGACCACCTTGGTGGCTGACAGGTATCGGGTCTTGAGGTCGGTGGCCACATCTCGGAGCTCCTGTAGCCCCTTCCAACAGGTACGTATGGAGCAGGAGCCAGATACCCCATGACACTTACACTTCGTTTCCAGTGACGCACGCAGAGCCTGTGGACAGGCAGGGTGTCGGGCAGGTTGTCCAGGGCCTGCCAGGGCCCTAGTCCCCCACCACGTGACTGGGTGCTATTGGGGACTCACCACCCACTGGCGCCTGAAGGGATAGAGCATTCAGCTCTAAAGTAGGAGAAGTTGGAGGTCATGCTTCCACCCCAGGGTGGCTGAGGCAGACAGGGGCAGAAAAAGAGTGACCTTCGTAGGATGTCACTTATCAAGTACCCACTGTTTTCAAGCACAGTAACTGTCATCATATCACACTGAAAGGTGCCATTCTTTCCCCTGTCCTAAACGCAGGAAAGAAAGGTTAACTCTGATACCTAAGGTTGTACAGCTAGAGAATTGTGGGGCTGGGATTTGAACCCATGCCTGTGAGAGATTCCAAAACCACTGGATTTTAATTGTTTTGTGCTGTTTGTCTCCCACAAAACCGGGGCTTCCTAAAGACTTGTCAGAAACGTGGGAAGAAAAGAGCAAGTCAGGCAGCTGAGGAGGAGCGGGGAGAACGATGAGGAGACAAGAGGCGGGTGAGTACTTGGGACACCTCCCATGGCTGGCCTTTGACCCTCAGCAAGCTGTCACCACTCAGGCAGAGTCTGTACCTTGTCCCTGCCTGGCAGAATGCTGCGAGGATTAAATGAGATAATATGTACAAAAACGGTATGTAAATTGGACAAAGTTTAATGAACATCAGCTCTGAAAATGCCATCTAGGTCATAGCTATAGTAGAAAGTGGGACAGTTGAGTCCAGGGCCTTAGACAGACTCCAGCCCTGGCCAGAGAAATTACTCAGTCCATCATCTCCCCCAGGCCTTAGTTTCCCTGTTTGTGCCAAAGGAGCAGGAGTTAGATGCCTTTTAAGGGCCTTTTTAATTCAGCCCTCAACCCTCGCCCTTTTTTTTCCCACAGGAAGTCTCTCATTCCCTTTCCCATGCACAAAGGACTGCAAGGGACACAAGCCCTGCTTCATGGAAATGGGAAACTGAGGCTCAGAGTAGGCTTGGGCTTGCCTCATATCCCTCGGTCACAGAGCTGAGCAAAGGGCTAGGGTCCTCCCTGTTGTTGGAGTAGAAAGGGGAGACTGAGGGAGACCACTAGGTGTAAAGTCTGCAACTTTCTAGAAGCCTAAGAGGGAGATAAAAGAAGCCCCAAGACTGCATCACCAGGGAGAGATTCGTGGCTCTCATTTCCTCTGTGTCTGATGGGGGAAGGGCAAAGGATTCATGGGTCAGTGCCAAACCTCCTACTCCTGGTGCCATTTAGTCCTCATACAGTTGGAGGCTGGTAAGCCAGGAGCACACCCCTTTTGCAGATGACCCCAGAAACAGGTCTGATGTGCCACAAGAAGCTGAGACCAAGTCCCTTCTTGCACTGCACTGAGAAGGGGTCACTACTGTACCCCCACAGGAGGAGGCTGGGGTGGCCGTGGGGTTGGGTAAAGGGCTCCTTGAATCGCCATGGATGGGGCAGGCTAGGAGGCAGGAGCCCCAAGTTCCTGGTCAGGAAGAGTGTGATTCGGCCTCAACTTTCCAGGTTGTCCAAGGATGACCTAGCATCCTAGAATCCTCACATGAGGGATACAAGTAACAAATGAAGACCAGTGGGTCCTATGGACCTGTATGCCTCAGACAGCGTGTCCTTTGCTCAGCCACTTAGAAAATGGGCTAACCAGTGTGAGAGATGCCATGTGTGCAAGACACTCTCCCCTTCTGGGGTCTTTTCCTCATCTGTGATAAGGGGATAGTAAAATGTGACCCGAGTTATTCTCTGACCCTACAAGGACAATTAATCAAGCACCCAGGGTCAATTCATTCTTCTTTTCACTTGCCACGCCTTCTACGTAATAGGGTTAGGAGTGATGCGGAAGGAGCAGTGCTCTGGAGGCAGAGTGGGACTCGTGGTTGGTTAAGTCTAAAAAGATGACTTAGTGGGCTAGAGAGATGGCTTAGTGGTTAAGGCACTTGCCTCTAGTGCCTAAGGCCCCAAGTTCAATTCCCCAGTACCCACATAAGCCAGACCCACAAGGTGGTGGCTCTGGTGTGCGCTCTCTCTCTCTCTCTCTCTCTCTCTCTCTCTCTCTCTGTATCTCTCTGCTTAATAAAGAAAAAATTTTTAAAAAAAGAGATGACTTAGTGTAAGGCCTGTGGCCCACTCCCTTTGCACCCTGGAAGAAGGCTGAGGAAGTTGGGGGGAGGAAGATGACCACCCAGTCACTAGGCTATGGATGAGAATAATTGAGGCCAGGGAGGAAGTGAGTTGTCACTCAGGGAGTTTAAGAGCCAGAGCCAAGGGCAAAACTCAGAGCACACACTTCCAGAGAAGGGGGGCAGGTGAGCCCAAGCGCTGGAGAGGAAGGGCAGCGAGGTCACAAGCACGGCATGGGCATCAGGTCCACCCTCCCTCCCTCCCCATCATGGGGCCCACGGTGGCCTTTTTCCAGCCAGTGGCCCCTGCACACCCTCTGGGGCGGGTGGGGGTGGTTACCTGTCTCCCCACTTCACTGTTGTGTAGACGCATCAGTTTATTGGCTTGGGATCCTGTTTTTTTCACCTTCATAGGAGCATCGGAAAACTTGGCTCCCATGAGGAGCCCGTAGCTGAGGTTGTCCGCACATCCTCCCCAGCGGTTCCCGGGCCCGGGTGGCTCACCTGGGACAGGGCCGCAGGAGCAGCCGGGCAGGTCGCCAGAGGTGCAGGCCCGGGCGATGGCGTGGCTGATGGCCGCTGCGGACAGGGCATACACGAAGGCTGACTCCCGGGTCCCTGTGGGGGAGGTATGGGTCAGTGATCCAGGGGGCAGGAGCAGAATCAGCCCAGGCTTGAGGCATTTTTGCTTCCATCCTCCTCGGCACCAGGCAGGGAGGCATGGCTGTCATGACGGTAAGGCAGGAGGAGGATTGCAGTAGCCATCAACCTGTCACCCCCAGCTCATAGGCATACCCTCTGTCACAATCTCCTCAAGTAATGTCAAGGGCTACACAATACACATGAAAATCACAGACCGGAAGAGCTCCTACAAGAACTCTAGAGCAATTTAAAATCAGGGTCTTTCCAGATGTAACCTTGCTGCTAAGATGAGGCTGGACCAGTCAGGTGTGCCCTGAGCTAGTGACTGGTGTCCTTACAGAGGGGAATTTGAGGTATACAGGTGGAGAGAGTACCGAAAGGTACACAGACAGAGACTTGGTGGTGGTACTGCAAATCAGGATACAGCCAGGACTGCCTGTGGCCATCAGGCGCCAAGACCAGAAAGGAAGAAAGCTTCCCTGAGGCCTGAGGAGAGCAGTGTGGCACTGCTGAAAACTCTCTGGCATATCTGCAGCCTCCCAAACAAGACAAGTTCTTCCTCGTCTACTCCATTCCTCTCTTCTCTGTTGGATTTCGGTTTTGCTTTTCTTCTGAGATAAGTGTCTCACTATAGGAAGCCCAGGCTGGCCTTGAACTTGAGGTCATTCTTCTGCCTCTTCTTTCTAAGTGCTTCAGCCTCTCGAGTGAGTGCTGGGCTTATGGGTCTAGCTAGCCCCTTCCCACCTGAGACAATCATTCTTTTATATGAAGCCAGCCACTGTGTGATGCAGCAGCCCCCAGGGAATGAGCAAGCAGCCAGTGAATCCCAGCTGCAGCTCCGGGCCATCCTGGCCCCCTGTCACAACCAGCAGTCACCTCCCCTTCTGATGCCTCAGTTTCTTTATCTGCAGAACATATCTGGCAGGCTTGCCCTGGCATCCCCACACCTCAGCAGGGATGGAAAGCTGCCACTGTTGAGGACTGTTACGATGATGAGACCCAGGAGGGTGCTTGTGCCTGGCTCCATGGTACCCGGGTCTCCACACTCTCCTGTTTCAGGAAGTCTGCTTCACAGTTGGTCTGTTGCCTCTAGTCATTCCAGCCAGCCATGTTAGCACTGCCTGGGCCCATCGGCCTGCCCCGAGAAGGGACTCAACAGCAGTCTTATTATATGGTCTCCTTAAATCAGACCTCAGGGTGCTCTACAGCAATGATCCTTCCTTTATCTCTGTGCTAGTGCACATGTGTGTCCTGTGCTGTCAGTCACGCTGATGAGGGTGCTGATATATTCTCTCATTGATGTTTATTCATTCACGAATTCGTGCCTGGAACCAGTATCTATGAATGACTCATCCGCTCATGCTCCATCCAACCATGGCTTATCCACCTGCGTATCCATCCATCTATTCACTCATCCGTCCACCCATGAATCCACACACCTATCCAAACACACAGAGCTTCCGCTGGATCCTCCTCCCCACCACAGGCACGCAGCCCCTACCTCTCTCCAGATCAAGCAGGTAGTTGGGGGCGAGCTCGATGGAGGAGCAGTTCCAACGCATGTCAGCAAAAGCCCTGCGGCAGGCCTTCATGGCCTCCCGGGCGGCGTGCACGATGGTGCGCATGAGCTCCAGGTTGCTTCGGCATAGCTGCACCTGCGCCGACACCAGGCCCTCCAGCTGCTTGCAGTGCTGCGTCTGGTTCAGGGCCAGGGCTGCCGGGGTCTTGGACAATGCCCTGCATACCCCAAAACCACCAGTGGAAGGAAGAAAGACAGGGTGTGAGGGGCAAAGGGCCCCAAACTTGGGTCCTAGCCCTCCCCACAGTGAACTCCGGAGCTGTTCTTTCAAGGAACCAGAAAACCAGGGGACAAAGCACTACTGAACAGAGCAATGGTGCCCCTGGCCACCACTGTGTGACCTTGGGCATGTCACTGTTCCAAACCTAGCTCTCACATGGGATCACACCCTCTACTCTGCCTAAACTGTATGACAACCAGCCTAACGAATGAGCAGTTCTGCTGGTCCCAGCTGATTTAATTCTCACAGCTGTAAATTACCGTTCTTTACTCAGCACCAGGCAGCTATGCGCCAGAATCCACGCTGGCTGCTAGATTCTGAAAACTACATATGCGAATTGAGCCTTGACTCTACGCACACTGTAATTACTACACCATTTATCCTGCTGTAAAGTCCATATCCATGCAAAGGATTTCCATTCAACCATTAAACAGCACTCAATTTTAGCACGATGCAGATTTAACCATTAACTTGCTGTGTGACCTGAGACGGGTCTGAGCCTCGGCATATATGCTTGGAAACTGTATCTCCCAGGATGAGTTCAGTGAGATGGGAGCTTTTCTACCAAGATGCTTCTGCCCATGCTTGTCTTAATGCCAAGAATGCCTCTTGTAGCCAAATGAGTAAATAAAGTTAAGCTACTCACTGAAGAAATACTGAGTTAAGTACCAAGACTCTCCAGACTCCTTTGGCAATGATCACAGTGGACTCTTTCCTCCAGGAGCCCCTAGTCAGATATGTCCATCAACAGTTAGAAGGCAAGGTCCCAGTTCTTCCAGAGACGGCCACAAGCTTAGGGCACTGGCTGTGTGACTTAAGTCAACTGTCTAACCCGCCTGGCCGTCTTCTGTTATAATGATCATTTCTACTTCAAAAGACTATGGAGAGGCTTAAGATAATGCACTCATGCCGGGCATGGTGTAATTCCAGCACTCAAGAGGAAGAGGCAGGAGGATTGCCAAAGTTCAGGGCCAGTCTGACCCTGTATAGTGAGACCTTGTCTCAAAAATCCAACCAAAGAAAAAAGATAAATGTTGGGGGCTGGAGAGATGACTCCACAGTTAAGGCACTTGCCTGCAAAGCCAAACAACCAGGGTTCAATTCGCCAATACCTGTGTAAAGCCAGATGCACAAAGTGGTGCATGCATCTGGAGTTCATTTTCAGCTGCTGGGGGACCTAGCATTTCCATCCCCCCCCCAGTTTGAAAATAAATAGGCCCAGAAAGCAGGCAGAGGGCAATAGGCCTGGCCTGCTTTTGAGAGTTAGGGCACCATGGGACAAAAGGTGGGTGTCTTATGTGATGTCCTCTTCTATGGCCCCCAAAAAACAGAGCAGGAACATGCAGCATGTGTCTGGTGGGCCATAGAGCCCAGGTGGTTTCTGGCCTAGGTAAAACCATTTGGCTTGGTGGTCTTACCTGAAAAGCCTGACTGGGTAGTCTCTGAGCACAGAGGCAAACACCCAAGCACAGGTCCTCCCCCTCTCCCCCCCACATCCTCTCAGCAGGCTGGAGTGTCCTTTGTAGGTCCTCTGCTCTGTCATAGCTGTCATCCTTCCCTGGCCCATGGGTCATCTTTTTCCAGTTAAAGTGGAAAGCTTAGCGGACAGATCAGAGCTCTGGCCCTGGCAGGCACATAACCCACTCAAGCAGCTTGGAAGACATTTTCCTGGCTTTGCCCTGGGCATCTGCTTACCAAGAAGTTGGGTCCAGGCCAGGAAGTGGAATGCCAGCTGAACCCTTATTGCAGAAGAGTGTAGGCTGGGGTTGCACTCATAAAGGGGTGCCCGGTGAGCCTGATGGGACTCTTGGACACAGGACCCTGGGGGATCTTCCCTCTCTAAAGCCCCCAGGCATTTCCCTCCCTGGGCAGGGAGGGATGCTAGAAGGATGCCATCCAGAAGGCCACCTCCGTGGGGAGCTATGGCAAGGAGGTGCCTGGAAGCGAGGGCATGTAGAGCATAGCCAGGCCCTGGAACCCAAATGCCCACAGGGCCCCAGGAGGAGCAGACAGAGCAGCAGACCCACTGCCCTGCTGCCCAAGGCCACAGTCATCTGAAATGATTAGCAGTAATGACGGGCCTAACTAAATTCCCTTGGGGAGGCAATCAGGATTGAGGAGGAGGAGGCGGAGGGAGCCAGTGGACAGCTTGCCGGCTGCAGCACACCCCTAATTGGAAACATTTTGGTTTATCTAGGGGTAGGAGCGTGGGGGAGAGGGTGGAGGAGAGGACAGGAGGGAACAAGAGTTCACAGGGGATGGCTGTGCCAAAGGTTCCGGGGCGGGGAGTCTCTCAGGCAGTGTGTGGTTCTTCTGGTTCAAACTCGGACTCAGCCACTCACCCACCATGGAGGCCTGGGTACATCACTGCCTGCACCCAGCTTCAGTTTTACAGTCCCAATGACCATGGCCCTGCGGGCAAGGACATTTTCCCATAACACAGCTGGGCAAAAAAATGGCTTCACCTTCAACTCATCACTAAGCCACCATTCTTCCCCGTCCCTTCTACTTCCCCAGCCCAGTTCCCCACCTGGTGGTCCTCTCACCCTGAGGTCCAGCAGGTCCATGGCATCACCTGCCTGGTGCACTGTGGAGCCTCCTGCCTGCCTCCCCCCCTCCAGTCTATCACTGAGTGGTTGTCAGGGGTTACCAGTAGACCCGCCTACAAGCAGTTCTGCAGTAACTAGCCCAGGTAAGGCCACCTTCTAGGAAGTGCCTCCCTTCTGAACCTGCTCTTCACAGCATGGCTCTCCCCCAGGCAGGCCTCAGGCCATGTGATGAGTTCCAGACCAAAGATCTGACTGACAGCCAGGCATTAAGTGGCTCAGGCCGAGGTCTCTTGCTGTCATTCTACAATCTGGTATGCCAAACACTGAGTGGAACTAGATGCAGCTCAAACAGGGGTGGAGCCCCAGGATCTCAGATGCACTCCCAGGATTGATCTGGCATCCCCTGTATCCTTTGGGGGAGTGGGAGAAGAAGATCAAAGTCTAGTGGAGGCTTGAGACAGACACTGCTGCCCTTCCAGGATGAAGAACCCCCGGCATGGCTGAGGCCTGCTTAGGGACCCTGAAATCTTGCCCTGTGGTTCTGCCTCAAGGTGGGAGAGCAGTGGAGCTCCCCAAACCTGTTCATATTACTTCCCCATCACCCTTGAGCTTTACCTTAGCCTGATGCCCAAAAGACAGAGAGTAGAGGCTGGTCTCCAAGCTAGCTGACTAGGCAAGCTCAGCCCCTTTCTGGGGCTCCCATCTATCTCCAAGAATGACCTTAGGGACTCCTCAGAAAGGTGCTAGGTCTAGGAATTAGGGGACCTCAGAACAGGCTGAGTGGGAGCTATGGCTAGCAGCCCCTGAAGAAGTCTCAGAGCATAGGTTTTCTTATTCCTTCCTAGAAACTTGTCCAAGGACGTCCGAGCCATAATGAAATGGGCCAGCTCCTTTCATACTTTGTATAGTTGGGGAAACTGAGGTGAACAAAAGGTCTAGAGCCTACAGACACAGTCCTGAATAGAAGGCCCTGACCACACCTCAGGGCCCCCTGCCTGGCCCCACACTTACAAGCCTTAGTCAGACCCTTCAAACAAAAGAGCTGATGGGGGTTTCTGCTCACTGCCAACCCCACGTGCAAGTGAGAAAGGCCCTGAGAAGGACGGGAGATGCCCAGGTCTGTACACAGCCAATCCTAGAAGCCAGCCCTCGCCTCCCCACCCCCCATTCCCAGGCCAGGACTCTGTCCAGCCCATTGTGGAGCTAGGAAGCTAAGGCAGAGGGAGCCTAAAGGCTTGTAGCAGGTATCAGGTAGAGCTCACACTCCTGTGTGCTGCACCTTCTGCCCCACTACACAGCAGCTGAGTCCCTTCTAGAGTCAAGACTCTTCCAGGAGAGGCCCCACCCTTGCTGAGTAGAAGGCTCAGCACTGCTTGCTGCTGCCTAGGGAGGGAATGCCTTTATGGGCCTCCCAGCCAGCCTGGGACCTTTCCCTCCGGCCCTCCCCCACTAGAGATGCCAAGAGGGCAGATGGCCCGGATCTGCCCCACACTTGCTGGTTGGGGCTCTGCTGGCCTAGAGCTTGGGAGGTAAAGCTCAGTAGGCTCCCAGGGTACATCTGGGTAGTCAGGTTCCAACCCTGTGCCCTATCCCCCATCCCACCTGCTCATGCTGTCCCAGACGCCCATCCCAGGTCACTCAGCTGCATCTGGTTTTGGTTTCTGTGTCAAATGTCCCTTTCATCTTTAGGTCACTTTCTGAGCCCAGAGAGCAGCCCTCCAAGACTGTCCCAGGACAGCTGGTCTTCCTGATGAGTCCCCACCCCCACTGTACAACTGTCGTGGGGTTTCCTGCCACCAACAACCCAACTTAACATCTGATTCTACTCTCACTGGCCATGACACCCTATTAGTAAAAATATTTCTCAGGTCCCCCAGCCCTCTTCTGTTCAATAGGGGCTGGGGATACAAGTGCAACCCACAGTACAAACTGGGAGAGATAAATGAAACCATATACATGAGGCACTTAAAACAGTGCCTAGCACGCAGCAAAGCTCTCTCTGTGTGTGTGTTTCTATGTCTCTCTGTGTGTGTGTCTGTGTGTGTGTGTGTGTGTGTGTGTGTGTGTGTGTGTGTGTCTACACCCCACCTTACATCCCCTTGTGTGTTTTTTTTCAATACTGGGGTTTGAATCCAGGACCTCATACACAGGCAAACACTACCACAGAGCTATATCTTCAGCCCTTTTTGTATTTTCTTTTATCTTGAGACAGGGTCTCACTAAGCTACCTAGCTGGCTTTGAACTCTGTAGCCCAGGGCAGGCCTTGAACTTGCAATCCTCCTGCCTCAGCTTCCCGTGTAGCTGGGATTACTGGCCTGCAGGCCTGAAACCAGCTCATAGCACTATTCTTAAATTCCACTTCTACTCCCACTTCCCCCCTAACATCAGCTTCAGTGTTAGTTCAACCATAAGTCCTCAGAAGCCTTAGGCCTCCGTTCTGATCCCACTGCCGCTATGAACCAGTGTGTGGCCTTGTGGGAGTTATTTACCCTCTCTGTGTACCTTAACTTCCTCACTGTGAACAGACAATGATAAGAAAGAGGCCTGCCTTCAGGCACTGTGGCCCCAGCTCTCTGCACTCCCTAGCTCTGGAGGGGACCCAAGATAATCCCCCCTCCACACTTCTCTGCTCACCCTATTCTCCTTCCCTGGGGACAACTGCTTCACATTCCATCTCTGCCCATCCAACCCTCCCTGTCCTTCCAAGCCCACCACCACCTGGAGGAGAACTGACCACTCCTTTGGAGCCCCAAAGTCCACTTTGTGTTTTCACATGTCCACCTGCCCCAAGAGGCTGGGAGTGTCATGAAGGCAGGCACTGAGTTGTGGGGTGAGGTTAAGTTGGATGCTGTGCTCAGGGATCTACCGGCCTATCCCACCCAACAGGCTGAGTGGGTCATGTGCATGTATCTCAAAGCCTCTGTTTTCTCACTGTAGGACAGGGAAAGAGGGACAAGAGCATTGTCCTCCAGGATTCTATGAACCAAGCCTGGTTCCTGGGTCTCCAGGTCCACTGTGCCTCTTAGTAAACCCTGACTTTTTCTGCACCTTGTTTTTAAAAATGAGAAATGGTGGTGACTACCCTCCCTGCCCTGTGAGCAGCAAGAGTGAGAATGGGTGCTTAGCAGCAAGAGGAGGGGGGGGAGGAGAGTGCTGTCCCAGACAGATCAACAGCCCAGGCATCAGAAGCACAGGAAGATGGGGTCCCCTATTGAGTCATCAATTAATCAATAACTTGGCCCCAGAAGGGGCTGGGCCAGTGACCTCGAGACTTTGCTAGCAGCCCAAGTGCTATCACCATCCAAGCCTTTTCAGCTAATCCACAGACCCACCTCAGCGCCCATAATCTGCCCCCTGCTGTTTTATCTGCTGGCTCCCTACCTCTGCCCCAACAACAGACCTGTGTCCTGTGGACTCTTCCACTCTGACCCCGTGCTCTGACCTCCTCCCCAACACTCACCTGCCAAATGCCCTCATCTCTGCAGCAGGAGGTTACAAGTTCTGGAAAATCATCCCAGTGACCAGTGAATGATCCTACAAAGAAAGGCCTCCCCTCCTCTGAGCCCTGACTGACACCAGGGAATCTGTTAGTGTCACTTGGACATTAGTGGAGTTATTTACAGCCTGAGCTTATCTCTCCCTGCCCAAGGGCAGTTCCTCCAGAAAGGGCTGCATTTCGCTCCTCTCCTTCCAGCTCTGCCTGCACCAACCATGCAACAGCAATGATGCTGGAGAACCACTTGTCCTATAGGACCTCCTGCACGTGTGCACTGCGCCTGGGCTGCTGGTGTGGGGGGTGGGCTCTCGAGGAAGCTTTCCATCAGATCGTAAGAGACAGAACTACACTCAGGACAGAACAGGTCACCGGAGACCCCTAGGTAGAGTGACATTTCCCCAAGTTCACCCAGGTGGGGAGTCCAGGGCTGTCTTTGCAGACCTCCAGCGAGGGTCAAGAGGTTGACAAGGCCCAGGATTCTGAGCTCCTCAAATGGCCAGAGCAGACCATCCGGGTTGCACCCCTTGGAGAGGATTTCCTGGCAAGCCTCCGTAGGTATTTGCAAAACCCTGATCCGAATCCATTCCCCTTAACACCGCCTGATGTCAAAATATTATTTTACAGTGCCACCAAGGCTAAAAAAAAAAAAAATGACTTGCCCACGACGTTCAGACCAATTTGGTCCCAACCCCTCCGCCGCCCAAGCTGTCCGCTCCCAGCCCGATGGAGGGCACGCGGGGGTCTCTACTTACAGCCACTTGATGCCATAGCACACGCCGGTGTGGAGCGCCAGGGCGAAGAGCAGCGCCTCGCAGACCTGCGGTCGCGCCCTCATCGTGGCCAGCCGGGCGCGCCCGGGGGTCGCACCCTGCGGGAGCCGCGCCCAAGTCCGCCGCCTGCAGGTCGCCGCCGCCGCCGCGGGTCCGGAGCGCACGCCGCCTGCAGTCGGGAGAGCGGGGCGGAGGGTTAAGGCGGCGCGCGGGCGGTGGGGGGCGTGGTGGGAGACGTTTATTCAAATTACAAAGGAGGGGTCGGGCCGGGGAGGCCGAGCGCGCCGGAGGACGTCCACTCCCGCACCGCCCCGCACCGCACCGCCCGCGACCCGCCGGCGTCAGGCTTGGATTAGCTGCGCCCAGAGCGCGGCCGAGGGCGGGTCGTGCTGGACCGCCCAGGAAGGGCACGGGGGTGGGTGGGGGGCCACAGACCCTCGTGCAGCGAAAACCCGACAGACCCACAGACGCACAGACGGAAAGGACAGTCATCCAATATTAACGATTAACGGGTCACCTCTCTGAGAATAGAGTGGTCGGGGTACAGTGTACAGTTCCCCCTCTTTTCGAGCTCTCGCTCTAGCCCAGGCTGACCTGAAATTCACTCTGTAGTCTCAGGGTGGCCTGGAACTCACGGCGATCCTCCTACCTCTGCCTCCTGAGTGCTGGGATTAAAGGCGTGGGCTACCACGCCGATGGGCCATTCTCCTAACACCATCGCCTTTGCGCCCCCGGCCCAGTGATGGGCACCGTCCCTGCTGGCACCTCACCGAGGAGAAACCCGGGATTCAGAGCGGGAGCTGTTAGGGAGCGTCCGGTCCACACCGGACGTTCTGCTCTCAAGTCTACCTGCGTCTAGAGAGGTCAGGGCCGGGAGAAGACGCCCGGGAGGGTGGGGCACAGGAGGATGCTCCGAGCATCGGTTTCTCAGCCTCGGAAGGGGCGGGTGACAAACGGCCTGGCGACGCTCTGTACGCAGCGCAGTTCTTGCGGAGCTCAGGACCCCCGAGTCCCACTGCAGCCTCCAGGCGAGGGTCGCGCCGAGCGGGCAGCGGGTGCGCGCGATGTCGCTGGAGGCCCGCAGGCGGCGTCCTGGGCCGCGGAGGAGCGTCCGCCCGCTCGCAGCTTCTCTCCTCGGCTCACCCCTTCTTCATTCTCACCTCATTAACTCCCTTCCCAGCTTCCCCCAAATTTACCCGCACCTGGCGCCCGCCCGCCCCGGGCACCCAGCGCTCCAGCCTCTCTCTGCGCGCGGGGAGCAAAGACAAAGGGATTTCTTGCCAAAGTTTGCCGAGTTGGAAAAAGGAGGCATCACACGTTGTGAGACCTCCTTACGCGGTAAGAGCATGGTTTCATCTGGTTCTGTGAGCACAGGCAAGCCTTCAGCCAACCCTGCCTCAGTTTCCCCTTCTATAAAAATGCATCTCCCGAGGTCTTTCCACGTTTCCAATCATCTGTCTTTGAGTTCCCCTCTGTATGTACTATTGCGTATACCGGTGTGATGTATCCGCACTCGCGCACGCACACACACATTTGAAAACATTCAGATTTGAAGGCTGTTTTCCGGCATAATCCAGAAGAAAGCAAAAAGAAAACTTTGAATTACATTTCTCCCTCTCTTCCACCGAGTCCCCCAACAAGGAAGTGCTTGGCATAAAAATGAAGCCAGGCAGAGACTCGGCGGTGGCTTTTGGTGTAGCCAAACCCCCTCTCGCTCGGCCCGTCAGTATCCAAACCCCTCTTCTCTCTAGTCCTGGAAGTTTACGCACTCCTCAGCAAGAAAAATCTCTGCTCCGTGGGGTCGCGGTGTGGAAACTTCAGTTTGTCCTCGACTCTCCCTGAAGTGTGTGCTCCCCCACGGCGTGCAGAATTCCTGGGTGGAGAGAGTAGGACAAGGGCTGCACGTAGAAGGAAACCCAAGGACTTACAGCGAAGGATCTGCGTCCAAAGTCTCCTAGGTCGAGTAATGGACGCACTAATCACACAGCGGACCAGAACGTCAAGCCTCCGGCTCTCTTTGCGCTCCTCCGAGTGGCTCCGGCGGCCCTAACCTTCTCCTTCGGGCACCACAATTCGCTGCGGAGGGAGCAGCTCTGGGCCTGGACCTCTGGGTCTGGACGGATTATTCCTGTCCCTGCGCCACTAGGTCACCCTCAGCCTGCGCCCGGAGGGTCAGCGCGCACTCGCCTGCGGGAGCCCCGGCCCACCAGAGGGCGCTAACCGGGGTTCCACCGGGATCCGCAGGGGCCTTCCGCACCCTGGGACTTTGGGCATGTCCCCTCCTCTTCCCAGGCCCCAGTGTGGGATAAGACAAAGTGTAAAGTGATTGCCTTCTCAGCTCTAAGCATTCCATAAGGCCAAGAACTAAGCAACCCCTTGCTTCAGGCCAAGCGGGGCGCAGAATGTCCCCTGTAATCAGGCGCAATGAACCCGCGTCAAAGGACATTATATGTGGACAGACAGTGGGTCCTTTCTCTCTCGCGCCGAGGGATAGGTCACGCTACCCCGGGCTCCTCGGGGACGTGCACACCTCGAGTGCAGCCTCGTGTCGCCAACAGGTGGTCTTAAGGCTTGGGCTGCGGCGGTCTCTGGAAGCTTGGCCGCTGACCCGAGCGCGCGAGGGTTTGCAGAGCCTCCCCTATTCTGCAGCCCCGGACCTGGCCTGGTGTTGGCACCGAGGCAGAGATCGGAGCGCGCCTGAGATCGGAGCGCGCAGCTCTCAAAATGGACAGGGCGAGGCAGCGACGCCGGGCGACAACTTCAAGGTTACCTGGGAGGCCAACAGAGTCCCAGTCCGCAACCCGGCTTTGACCCCCCCGCCGCGAGTCTTTCGGGTCACCGCGGAGACCCGGTGTTTGGGAAGCGGGAAGGCAGGGTGGGGACCCCCGTTACCTGCCCCCGTGCCGACCCTGTGCGCACCTCGGGGCTGCGGGAGGGTGGTGTGGGGCTGATGGAGCTCTGCCAGATGTTCGGGGCAGCTCCAGATGTGCCGCGGGGCGGGGGTCAGGACTCTCCTTTGTAACCCTCGGCCTTGGAGCTCACTCAGGTCCGAAAACAAACTGCGTTCTCCCCGCTCCCAGAGTTGCCTTTGGGAGACGTTCTCAGCCAGGACCCCCGCCACACACGCGCGCACACACCTCCCTCTTTGGTAGGAGCTGCCGAATTCTCTGCCTTGGGCCACCGTCTCTGGCCTCGCTGCGGGATCCAAGTCCCCCACCCCCGGAATGGCTCGGGCATGACCTCATCGTTGCACCGGTAGATACGGAGGGGGTCCGGACCGCGGTTGGGGAACAGGGCCGGAGCGCACGGAGAGGACCGCTGGAACCACGTACGTAGCCCACCCCACCCCGCATCCTCCAGCCCCAGTCCCAAGTCTCCACCGCTGCGCTCGGCAAGCCGAGTCCCCCGAAGTGCCAGGGAGGAAAGAAGTAGTTTGGGGGTGGCTTCCTTGGGTGTGGGGGCCCAAAGCGGGAAGGTTGGGTCGCAGCGAATGACAGAAGCGCTGTCCCTTGGATTCGGTCGTCCCCTGCCCACTGCTCACCTCTCGGGGCGCGCCCGGCGGCCCCCGCGGCCCCCAGCAGGCCCGAGCGGCGAGGGCGCCCTCTCCGTAAAAGCGGCAGAAGGAGCCGGCTAATCCTGGCCGCCGCCGGCTGGCCCAGGGGCTCTGCGGACAGTGCGGCGAACTGGAGCGGTGCTCCCCCGCGCCGCTCCGCTCCCCGGGCCCGCGCTCGCCGCTAGCTGGACGGGATCTGCGGCGCTGGCCCGGCGCACCCGCTTTATACCGCGCGGACGGCCGCTTTGATCCGCCCACGTCAGCGTCGAACCCCCACCGGGTGGCTCGGGGCGCGCGGGCAGGGAGCGGGGGCGGGGTCCCCGTGACGCCCCGCGCTCCTGCCCACTTGCACCCCGTGGGGTACTGAACGTGTGGTCACAGTCGCAGTTTAAGCATGCCTGCTGGGTGCCTACTGGGTGCCAGCGGAGCCTGTCTCTAATCCTCGCAGTAACCTGCATGGGTTTCAACCCGCCAAAGGGAGGCTCGATTTCGGTCTCAGAGTGGAACCCGTTCGCTTAGGTGCTCTCTGGCAGCTTGCTGCAGGCGTTGGGGAGGGGGTGTCCTGATCCTGTGTTGCCTTTTAGGTCTGCTCCATCCTGGCCTCTCAGGGGAGAAAGGAGGTGGGAGTGCCCTGAGAGGTGTTCTGTAAACTTGTTCCCAGCCTGGAGGGCCTCCTAGCCTGTGTGCCGGTTGGAGAATCTTCCAGACAACCTCCCTCCCACACACGCCCACCCCCCCAACACTCCACCTCCGGAGTCTCCAGAGGGTCCCAGCGGAGAACTCGGTTTCAGAAACTAAAGGGACTAGAGAAGCCTCTATAAGGTGTGGTAGGGGAAGGACCTCCTACCCTTTGACTAGACCCCCTCCCACCAGCAACCACAACCCCTTCTCCTCACTTTCTGTCGCCTATCAGGTGCCTAGAGTTCCAAGTGTTTGTCTCCCTCCTTGGAAGGAGCTCCGATCTCAGAACATTCTTAAGAATTATCATTGAAAGAAGAGGAAATGGGAGTTTAGTGAGGAGAAAGAGTTTGTCTGGGGTTCCCCTGAACGTCTGCTACTCTTTTCCCCATTCTTTGTAGCTGCAAACGAAGTGATACTCACAGGCTGCCCCACACCTGGCTACAGGAACATCCAGATACCCTCGAGAACACACACACACACACACACACACACACACACACACACCCCTCTGGGCCCACAATGCCCCCAGCAGCTGCCTCCCCCTTACACACAGGGCAGGGCTGGGACAGATAGTCACAGATGGTAACAAACACCCTACTCTGGACACATCGCATGGCCCCATACACCCGGTAAGTACCCAGTTAGACTAAGGCTCACCACACAGACTGCCCCTGAAACAGTTCATGTACAAACACGTTTCCATGCTCACAGTGAGAGTGCACACACACTTCCCAAGCATGCCCCGCCTCCTGCATACAAACGTGGGGATAGCCTGAGACACCAGAAAAGCACAGGGAAGGAAGGCAGTATGGCTTTCAGGAAGTGGGGGACCAAGGGGGCTGGGAAGGGAGCAAAGCCTTCCCAAAATTCTTGTGCCCCTAGTTCACCTGCCACTGGGGACTTCATGATCAGAGCCATTCCAGGTGACCTTTGTCAGATTTGAGAAGTGGAAGTCAGCCAGTGCCACCAGATCACCATTTGCATAAACTGCTCTTTGGCCTGAAATCCTCTTCCAGCTCCCAGCTGGAGTAGAAATGGAAAACAATTGAGAATCACAACATAGATTTTGGATTCTAGCCAGGTGTTATATCTCATGCCTGTAATCCCAGCCCTCAAAAGGCTGAGGCAGGGGGATCACCAATAGTTTGAGGCAGACCTCCAACAAACAATAAATTTTGGATTCTAGTATAAATGTTTCTCCATTTTCTTTTTAGCTGTGTGATCTTGAGCAAGTTGCTTAAACTTTCTGGTACTTAGTTTTCTCACTGATAAAAGGGGAGCAATATAATCTCATAAAATCTATGTTCTCCGGGGTCAGAATTAGCATTCCATCTCAGACTTGAAAGCCGAGGCTCAAAAGGAAAGTCCAGGCACATACTGAGTTGATGCCTGGACCCAGATCTCCCCAGCTCAGAGTCAGTGAACAGACGGAAAGGAGATAGTGGCTCCCACTGTCTCACGGGATTGAGAGAAACCAGACCTTCCTCCTTCCCTTTTTTTTCCCTTCCTTTTCTCTGTCCAGCCCTCCCTAAAGGCTACTATGTGGCAGGCCTCTATTGGACACCTAAGCCTCAAGTATTCTTCAGAGGACACAAGGCTCCAGGCAGGGCAGGGCAGGGCAGTCACACTCTTACTGCTGGGGACATGTATGTTTCCTTTCTCCTCCATCACCCTGGTGATGCTGGTTATTTGATCACCCAGTCGTGCAGAAAGCTTCCTGCTGGCTATGGCTCGGCCCCTGCCTGCCAGTCATTGGCCAGGAGCACACACCTTTCCAGCCTCACTCTGTGCATGCCCTACCCAGGGAAGCACCCAGGCTGAAAGGATATGGAGTGAGGGCAACCAGAGTTCCGTTTGCCATGCTGACCTTCACTGACCCCCTCCACCTACCTCAGCTTCCTTCCCTGGAGGCCAAAACCTTAGTGGACACGGTGGGGGCCAACCTGCTATATTCCCAGAGGCCTGGATGGGGGCCAGGAGAGTTAGTACAGTGCTGAGCTCCATCCAGCATGGTTCACTCTATGACTGCAAGTACTATATGCTCACTCCAAGCCCCTGTCGCCCCTCTGTGGGTGAGGGTTGAGCTAGGTAGCTGCCAAGGACTTTTTCAGCTGGGTGAACCGTGAATGTGGAGGAATCTTTTTTTTTTTTTTTAGAATCCCCCATCTTGGTCCTGGACAAAACTGGCAGAAGCCCTCAGTGCTGTTTCTCAGGGGAACACAGGTACACAGACACTTCCAGTCTAATGTGCTTTGAGAAACGCCTCTCTGGGGGCCAAGGGAGCAGGGGTCTGAGCAGAGGGTCTTCTGCCCTGGGCTTGGCATGCCCTAAAGGAGAAGGGACCAAATACCAGAGGTGTCACCAAGCACCTGGGCTATCAGCTCGCTGTGCTTACCCACTGTGAGACTTGGAGGAAGTTGCTCAGAGGCTGGGATCTTTGCCTTCATGACAGGAAAACCAGCAACCCATTCCATCTTGAGGATACTGAGAGATAGCATGGTCGGAAAGCGTGCACGCACCCACCCACTCACTCCACACACATCTCCATGTGCCTGGCAAGATGGTAGGTGAGCCCACCAAGTCCCAGACTTACAGGAGGGTTGTGCAAGAGTGAGCGCTGCCCACCACCTGGCCAGGCCTGCCCTCCTCCTCACGGCCTCAGGGAAGGCATCTTGTTACTCTACAGCATCTAGGGCTGGGCTGGAGAGGCTGCTTTTCTGGATGCGCATAACAAAACACTAACCATCATGTCTGCTAAGGCGTCACTTCTGAAAGGCTGCTTTCAACCCTCATTGTTTAAAGGAGGTGGCGGCTGCTCAGGAGTTGCTGTTTGTGTTTCTCAGGCCTCTGTAGGCCGAAGCTGGCATATGCAGGAGGAACTCTGGCTCAAACCATTGCCAGAGACAGGGGATGGCTGGTGACCTGGAGGAAGAGCTATGCTCACTAGACCTCATTCTGCTTGCCCACCAGACCCCAGCCTTGGCTCAGCCTCCCTGAGAGGAGGCTGTGGCAGCTCCAGGTAGAGATTCCAGTCAGAACAGAACTTTCTGCTGCTGCTTCTGTTGTTGATTGCCTGGGGACAGGGGGAGTGGGGTGGGGGGTGGGGGGGTGCTATTGTCACCAGAAGGGAAGGACCAGGAAGTAGGGGGCCACTGAACATGTGTCTGTCTGGGTTTGGTTTCTTCAATGGTTGGGCCTCCACTTCCTTGGTTTAAGTATGTCAGTATCTCCACCTGGCAGATGAGGAAGATGTCCCAGTTTCACCCACTCCCACTGCCCTGCTGTACAAAAGAAAGAAAGAAAGAAAGAAAGAAAGAAAGAGAGAGAGAGAGAGAGAGAGAGAGAGAGAGAGAGAGAAAGAAAGAAAGAAAGAAAGAAAGAAAGAAAGAAAGAAAGAAAGAAAGAAAGAAAGAAAGAAAGAAAGATCCCCAAACAAACAAACATCAACAACAAAAAAACCCCACCCTGAGGCTGGAAGAAGGGACCAATGTGTCACATATCCCTCAGTGAGTGTCATAGGAGACAGAGAAGCTGGGTCTCCTGACACCCAAAGCGGAAGCCCTGTTAGTTCTCAGTCCTTTCACAGAAGGCCATGAGGCAAGTATGTTTTATTTTATTTATTTTTTATTTATTTGAGAGAAAGAGAGAGAGAGAAAAAAAATGAGAGTGGGTATGCCAAAGGCCTCTTGTGACTCAAAGGAACTCCAGATGCATGTACCGTGTTGTGCATCTGGGTTTACGTGTGTACTGGGGAATTAAACCCAGGCCAGCAGACTTTGCAAGCAAACACTTTAGCTGCTGAGCCATCTGCCTAGCCCAGGGGTTTTGATTTTTTTAACAGGCAAAGTTTGAGGAGCTAGAGAGATGGCTCAGTAGTTAAAGGCACTTACTTCCTTGAAAGCTTGACAACTGGGGTTCAATTCCCAGCACTCACAGAAAACCAGGTGCACAAAGTGGTGCATGCATCTGAAGTTCATTTGCACTTGCTGGAGGCCCTACCATGCCCATTCTCTCTTTCTCTCTCTCTCTCTCTCTCTGTCTAGCTCTCTTCTCTCTGTCTCTCTGCTTGCAAATAAATATAAAACAAAATAAATTTTTTTTAAAAAAGAGTCAAGGTCTCATTCTATCCCAGGCTGTCCTGGAACTCATAGGGATCCTCCTACCTCAGCCTTCCAAGAGCTGAGTTTTTTTTTTTTTTTTCCAACTCAATTTCCTCCCATTCCAGAACACAGATGCTTTTGCAGTGAAACTCCATGTCATAGTTTGGACCTGAGCTATTCCCTGAAGGCCTATGTGTTGGGGGCTTGGTTGCCAGCTGTTGAGATGTTGGGAAGCAACTGGATCCTAAGGGTTCTGACCTAATCAATGAATTATCCCTGGATGGATCCATGGTCTGATGGCATTATTAGGAACTGGGCCTTACTGGGGGAAAGTGAGGGGCTGGGAATAGGCTCTGGCATGATATCCCTGGCCCCTGCTGCATCCCCTTCTCTGCCTCCTGACCACTAGGAAATGAGCAGCTTGGTTCTCCCCTGCCCCTCTCATTATGCCTCACCACAGCCTGGAAACAACAGAACCCACTGACCATGGACTAAAACCTGGGAAAACATGTGCCCAAACAAGGCTGTCCTCCCTGTGGTGGGAAAGGCCAACACACTCCATCCCAGGTCAGCCTATCCAGCCAGTGGGTGTGACAAAAAGGCATGCTGAGTTCAGGCCTCATGGCCTCAAAGCTTCCCTCTCGGTCCTTGGGACCCAGCTGGGCTACAATGTCAGAGCCTGCATTGGACTGCAACATGGTTAGAGGCCAAGGCAGAGAGAGGCCCACTCGCTCAGCTGACCCTAGCCTGACTGAATGACACAGCAAATGCAGCCGCTTAAGGGAGCCTAGCCAGGCTAGCCACGCAGTCCACTGGGCTTGCAGAAACAGAAGTAACCATGGCTCCAAACCTCTCAGCCATTATGTGGCCTGTTACACAGCAACAGAGACACAAAGCAGGCAGATGTAAGAGTGAAAAGATGAATTATTCATCTAGGTGAGCTACACGCTCATGTCCCCGAGCTCTGACCACCAGATGACGTCTCTCCATTGACCTGATAGCAGCATGGGCCCACTATGGCTCTATCTCAGGTCCTGCTGGGATACCCCATAGCTGGGAAATCCTTCAGGACTTCCTCTGACATTAAGGGATGGCTTTGCTGAGAAAGGACCCCTCTCCACCTAGAGCAAAGCCCTAAGACTCCCAAGGACCCTGTTTCTCTTCCTGGGGTCCCTCCTTCTATATGACAACCCTGAGGCATCACACGTGTGATGGTTAATATTGACTGTCAATTTGGAAGGATCTAGAATCACTTAGGAGAATAAACCTCTGGATACATCTGGAAGGGAATTGCTAGAATAGGTTAATTGAAGTGGGAAGACACACCCAAAATGTGGGTGGCACCATTCCAGAGGCTGGGGTCCTGGATTGAGTAAAAAGAAGAAAGGGGACTTGGAGAGATGTCGAGGTGCTTGCCTGCAAAGCCTAACAACCTGAGTTCAGTGCCCCAGTACCCACATAAAGCCAGGCATGCAAAGTGGCATGCATCTGGATTTCGTTTGCAGTGACTGGAGGTCCTGTTGCACTCATTTTTCTCTCTGTCTCTTTTTCTCTCTCTCTCAGCTTTCAAATAAATAAATATATATATATATTTTCCAATGGAGAAAGGGTGCAGAGTACCAGCATTCATCTCTCTGCTTCCTGTCTGCAATGCAATCTGACCATCTGCCACGAGTTCCTGCTGCCACACCTTCTTCATAATGGAATGTACCCTCAAACCGTCAGCCAAAATAAACACGTTTTTTTCAAGGTAGGGCCGCACTCTAGTCCAAGCTGACCTGGAATTCACTATGTAGTCTCAAGATGACCCTGAACTTATGGCGATCCTCCTATCTCTGCCTCCTGAGTGCTGGGATTTAAGTTATGCAACACCATGCCCGGTTTAAAACTATTTATTTTTAAAATGTATTTATTTATATGCAAGGAGAGAGCGAAAGAAGAGAGACAGAATGGACGTACCAGGGCATCCAGCCACTGTTAAAGGACTCCAGATGCATGCACCACTTTGTGAGGCGAGCGTGATGACCACTACACTATGGAAACTTACACTGCGCGCACCACTTTGTGCATCTGGCTTTACATGGGCACTGGGGAATCATAGAAGATGTCATCTCTATGGGGCCTAGTGCTGCCCCAACCTGTTGGGTGACTTTGTCCTGGTGATCTGCTCTGGGTGAGGGCTCGGGGCTCCTCCTCACGTGAGGCTGAATCATGTGTGTATTGTATGAGTATTCATGTGGGCATGTGGTGTGTAGGGGAACTGTGGTGGTTTGAATGTGAATGTATGTCCCCCATAGTCTTGGGGATTTATGATTATGGTTAAGCTTTCTACTTAAGTCTCCAACAGTCTGCTGGGGAAGAGGTGTGTCTGGGGGGGCGGATCTTTAATCCAGCCCTACCAGGCGTAAGGAGCAGTTGGAGCTCTGGCTGTTGGGGCTTGCTGGTGTTGGTTTTTCTCTCTCTGCTGTGGTTGCATGCTGAAGTGAGCCAGCTTCTTCCGCCGATGGAACTTCCTCTGGATTCTGTAAACCTGAAATAAACCCTTTCCTCCCATAACCTGCTGTCCCAGCAACAAAAAGTAACTGCAGCAGAAATGTGTGTGACTGTGTGTGGGCCTGTGTATCTGGAGGCCAGAGGACACCCTCAGGTGTGATCCTTAGGAATGCTGTCCACCTCCTCTGAGACAGAGTCTTTCATTGGCCCAGAGCTTACCATTTAGGCTAAACTGTCTAGCACCTGACATTTTTACATGCATTCGGGGGATCAAGCACTTCACTGATTGAGTTATTTCCAGTCCCAAACACCAGACTGAGCCTTCGCACTGCAGTTAAGCGCCTGTTCTTTGCAAGGCTGGGAGCTGGGCACAGGGACTCATAAATGAATGGTCCAGCCTTCTCCTGCAGACATCCTCACCTGGACCAGGTTCACTTGGGTTCTGACTACCTTTGTCACCTTGGGTAAGTCATCACTTCCTCTTGAAGCCTCCCATCTATGAGGGAAGGAGTTACACAGCAGGAGAAGAGCCTGAAGCCAGGCCCATAACCATAGAGCCCCCATCCTTCAGTGGAGTGTGGTGACATCACCCACCCTCCCTCCTGTTTCCCCAGCAACTGGGGTGCTGGTCGAGGCTCCCCAGAGACCAACCGTCTGGATTTCCTCACACACAACTGTACCTCATCCATATTTGCACAATGAAATTGTCAGTCTGAGTTAAGTGTTGTCTGTTGATGGCTGTCAGCCTCTCTTTGGCTCTCCTAACTCTTCACTCAGCCAGTGAGACCATTTTACCCCATCCAGTAGTGCCGGGACAATGGCTCAGGTGGAAGTGGGAAACAGGCCTGGGTTCCAGCCCTGCCAGGCCACATACCTGCTGCGGGTCTTGGACAAGTCACTGCCCCTCCCTGGTCTTCTCATCTTAAAAATCACGCTTTTCACGTCTTTCCCAAGGCAGCTGCAAGACTCACAGGAGCCTGGAACTGGGGCAGAGCTTTGAAAACTGAAGTCTGCCTGAGGTTTAACATGACACTCAGCCCTTAGACCCTGAGAGGGGCCTTTCTGAATCCCCTCTCCAGATAGACAGGGAAGGTCAGTCACCCCCTCTGGTCTACTCTGCACCTTTTCTGCCTGTAGATCAAACTTTTCCTCTGTCTCTTCCCTGGTTCAAAGATGCAGAGTTGTAGACACTAGGCAAAAGTGACAAAGGTCCTGCTTCCCATGACAGATGTGCCTGTCCATCCCAGCTGCTCCCTGCCCTCCAAGGGCACAAGACTCCCAGACTTGCCCCAGACCAGAGGCCAGCTGCGCCTGCCTTACTCTTCTCTCTCTAACCCTCCCTGCCTCCTTTGGCCCAGGGTTCAAGGCCTCCTGTCCATCTGCAGACCAGCAGCAGGAGCCTCCCACTTACCTTCCCTCTTGTCCCTGCTCCCTCCCCCACAGCCTTCTAACTGGTCCCCTATCTCTCTTTAAAAAAAAAAAAAGTTTTAGGGGCTGGAGAGATTGCTCAGTGGTTAAGGCACTTGCCTGCAATGCCCAACGACCCGAGTCTGATTCCCCAGTGCCCATGTAAAGCCAGATGCACAAAGTGGTGCGCGCAGTGTAAGTTTCCATAGTGTAGTGGTCATCACGCTCGCCTCACAAAGTGGTGCATGCATCTGGAGTCCTTTAACAGTGGCTGGATGCCCTGGCACGTCCATTCTGTCTCTCTTCTTTCGCTCTCTCCTTGCATATAAATAAATACATTTTAAAAATAAATAGTTTTAAACCGGGCATGGTGTTGCATAACTTAAATCCCAGCACTCAGGAGGCAGAGATAGGAGGATCGCCATAAGTTCAGGGTCATCTTGAGACTACATAGTGAATTCCAGGTCAGCTTGGACTAGAATGCGGCCCTACCTTGAAAAAAACGTGTTTATTTTGGCTGCCGGTTTGAGGGTACATTCCATTATGAAGAAGGTGTGGCAGCAGGAACTCGTGGCAGATGGTCAGATTGCATTGCAGACAGGAAGCAGAGAGATGAATGCTGGTACTCTGCACCCTTTCTCCATTGGAAAATATATATTTATTTATTTGAAAGCTGAGAGAGAGAGAAAAAGAGACAGAGAGAAAAATGAGTGCAACAGGACCTCCAGTCACTGCAAACGAAATCCAGATGCATGCCACTTTGCATGCCTGGCTTTATGTGGGTACTGGGGCACTGAACTCAGGTTGTTAGGCTTTGCAGGCAAGCACCTCGACATCTCTCCAAGTCCCCTTTCTTCTTTTTACTCAATCCAGGACCCCAGCCTCTGGAATGGTGCCACCCACATTTTGGGTGTGTCTTCCCACTTCAATTAACCTATTCTAGCAATTCCCTTCCAGATGTATCCAGAGGTTTATTCTCCTAAGTGATTCTAGATCCTTCCAAATTGACAGTCAATATTAACCATCACACGTGTGATGCCTCAGGGTTGTCATATAGAAGGAGGGACCCCAGGAAGAGAAACAGGGTCCTTGGGAGTCTTAGGGCTTTGCTCTAGGTGGAGAGGGGTCCTTTCTCAGCAAAGCCATCCCTTAATGTCAGAGGAAGTCCTGAAGGATTTCCCAGCTATGGGGTATCCCAGCAGGACCTGAGATAGAGCCATAGTGGGCCCATGCTGCTATCAGGTCAATGGAGAGACGTCATCTGGTGGTCAGAGCTCGGGGACATGAGCGTGTAGCTCACCTAGATGAATAATTCATCTTTTCACTCTTACATCTGCCTGCTTTGTGTCTCTGTTGCTGTGTAACAGGCCACATAATGGCTGAGAGGTTTGGAGCCATGGTTACTTCTGTTTCTGCAAGCCCAGTGGACTGCGTGGCTAGCCTGGCTAGGCTCCCTTAAGCGGCTGCATTTGCTGTGTCATTCAGTCAGGCTAGGGTCAGCTGAGCGAGTGGGCCTCTCTCTGCCTTGGCCTCTAACCATGTTGCAGTCCAATGCAGGCTCTGACATTGTAGCCCAGCTGGGTCCCAAGGACCGAGAGGGAAGCTTTGAGGCCATGAGGCCTGAACTCAGCATGCCTTTTTGTCACACCCACTGGCTGGATAGGCTGACCTGGGATGGAGTGTGTTGGCCTTTCCCACCACAGGGAGGACAGCCTTGTTTGGGCACATGTTTTCCCAGGTTTTAGTCCATGGTCAGTGGGTTCTGTTGTTTCCAGGCTGTGGTGAGGCATAATGAGAGGGGCAGGGGAGAACCAAGCTGCTCATTTCCTAGTGGTCAGGAGGCAGAGAAGGGGATGCAGCAGGGGCCAGGGATATCATGCCAGAGCCTATTCCCAGCCCCTCACTTTCCCCCAGTAAGGCCCAGTTCCTAATAATGCCATCAGACCATGGATCCATCCAGGGATAATTCATTGATTAGGTCAGAACCCTTAGGATCCAGTTGCTTCCCAACATCTCAACAGCTGGCAACCAAGCCCCCAACACATAGGCCTTCAGGGAATAGCTCAGGTCCAAACTATGACATGGAGTTTCACTGCAAAAGCATCTGTGTTCTGGAATGGGAGGAAATTGAGTTGGAAAAAAAAAAAAACTCAGCTCTTGGAAGGCTGAGGTAGGAGGATCCCTATGAGTTCCAGGACGGCCTGGGATAGAATGAGACCTTGACTCTTTTTTAAAAAAAATTTATTTTGTTTTATATTTATTTGCAAGCAGAGAGACAGAGAGAAGAGAGCTAGACAGAGAGAGAGAGAGAGAGAAAGAGAGAATGGGCATGGTAGGGCCTCCAGCAAGTGCAAATGAACTTCAGATGCATGCACCACTTTGTGCACCTGGTTTTCTGTGAGTGCTGGGAATTGAACCCCAGTTGTCAAGCTTTCAAGGAAGTAAGTGCCTTTAACTACTGAGCCATCTCTCTAGCTCCTCAAACTTTGCCTGTTAAAAAAATCAAAACCCCTGGGCTAGGCAGATGGCTCAGCAGCTAAAGTGTTTGCTTGCAAAGTCTGCTGGCCTGGGTTTAATTCCCCAGTACACACGTAAACCCAGATGCACAACACGGTACATGCATCTGGAGTTCCTTTGAGTCACAAGAGGCCTTTGGCATACCCACTCTCATTTTTTTTCTCTCTCTCTCTTTCTCTCAAATAAATAAAAAATAAATAAAATAAAACATACTTGCCTCATGGCCTTCTGTGAAAGGACTGAGAACTAACAGGGCTTCCGCTTTGGGTGTCAGGAGACCCAGCTTCTCTGTCTCCTATGACACTCACTGAGGGATATGTGACACATTGGTCCCTTCTTCCAGCCTCAGGGTGGGGTTTTTTTGTTGTTGATGTTTGTTTGTTTGGGGATCTTTCTTTCTTTCTTTCTTTCTTTCTTTCTTTCTTTCTTTCTTTCTTTCTTTCTTTCTTTCTCTCTCTCTCTCTCTCTCTCTCTCTCTCTCTTTCTTTCTTTCTTTCTTTCTTTCTTTCTTTCTTTCTTTCTTTTGTACAGCAGGGCAGTGGGAGTGGGTGAAACTGGGACATCTTCCTCATCTGCCAGGTGGAGATACTGACATACTTAAACCAAGGAAGTGGAGGCCCAACCATTGAAGAAACCAAACCCAGACAGACACATGTTCAGTGGCCCCCTACTTCCTGGTCCTTCCCTTCTGGTGACAATAGCACCCCCCCACCCCCCACCCCACTCCCCCTGTCCCCAGGCAATCAACAACAGAAGCAGCAGCAGAAAGTTCTGTTCTGACTGGAATCTCTACCTGGAGCTGCCACAGCCTCCTCTCAGGGAGGCTGAGCCAAGGCTGGGGTCTGGTGGGCAAGCAGAATGAGGTCTAGTGAGCATAGCTCTTCCTCCAGGTCACCAGCCATCCCCTGTCTCTGGCAATGGTTTGAGCCAGAGTTCCTCCTGCATATGCCAGCTTCGGCCTACAGAGGCCTGAGAAACACAAACAGCAACTCCTGAGCAGCCGCCACCTCCTTTAAACAATGAGGGTTGAAAGCAGCCTTTCAGAAGTGACGCCTTAGCAGACATGATGGTTAGTGTTTTGTTATGCGCATCCAGAAAAGCAGCCTCTCCAGCCCAGCCCTAGATGCTGTAGAGTAACAAGATGCCTTCCCTGAGGCCGTGAGGAGGAGGGCAGGCCTGGCCAGGTGGTGGGCAGCGCTCACTCTTGCACAACCCTCCTGTAAGTCTGGGACTTGGTGGGCTCACCTACCATCTTGCCAGGCACATGGAGATGTGTGTGGAGTGAGTGGGTGGGTGCGTGCACGCTTTCCGACCATGCTATCTCTCAGTATCCTCAAGATGGAATGGGTTGCTGGTTTTCCTGTCATGAAGGCAAAGATCCCAGCCTCTGAGCAACTTCCTCCAAGTCTCACAGTGGGTAAGCACAGCGAGCTGATAGCCCAGGTGCTTGGTGACACCTCTGGTATTTGGTCCCTTCTCCTTTAGGGCATGCCAAGCCCAGGGCAGAAGACCCTCTGCTCAGACCCCTGCTCCCTTGGCCCCCAGAGAGGCGTTTCTCAAAGCACATTAGACTGGAAGTGTCTGTGTACCTGTGTTCCCCTGAGAAACAGCACTGAGGGCTTCTGCCAGTTTTGTCCAGGACCAAGATGGGGGATTCTAAAAAAAAAAAAAAAGATTCCTCCACATTCACGGTTCACCCAGCTGAAAAAGTCCTTGGCAGCTACCTAGCTCAACCCTCACCCACAGAGGGGCGACAGGGGCTTGGAGTGAGCATATAGTACTTGCAGTCATAGAGTGAACCATGCTGGATGGAGCTCAGCACTGTACTAACTCTCCTGGCCCCCATCCAGGCCTCTGGGAATATAGCAGGTTGGCCCCCACCGTGTCCACTAAGGTTTTGGCCTCCAGGGAAGGAAGCTGAGGTAGGTGGAGGGGGTCAGTGAAGGTCAGCATGGCAAACGGAACTCTGGTTGCCCTCACTCCATATCCTTTCAGCCTGGGTGCTTCCCTGGGTAGGGCATGCACAGAGTGAGGCTGGAAAGGTGTGTGCTCCTGGCCAATGACTGGCAGGCAGGGGCCGAGCCATAGCCAGCAGGAAGCTTTCTGCACGACTGGGTGATCAAATAACCAGCATCACCAGGGTGATGGAGGAGAAAGGAAACATACATGTCCCCAGCAGTAAGAGTGTGACTGCCCTGCCCTGCCCTGCCTGGAGCCTTGTGTCCTCTGAAGAATACTTGAGGCTTAGGTGTCCAATAGAGGCCTGCCACATAGTAGCCTTTAGGGAGGGCTGGACAGAGAAAAGGAAGGGAAAAAAAAGGGAAGGAGGAAGGTCTGGTTTCTCTCAATCCCGTGAGACAGTGGGAGCCACTATCTCCTTTCCGTCTGTTCACTGACTCTGAGCTGGGGAGATCTGGGTCCAGGCATCAACTCAGTATGTGCCTGGACTTTCCTTTTGAGCCTCGGCTTTCAAGTCTGAGATGGAATGCTAATTCTGACCCCGGAGAACATAGATTTTATGAGATTATATTGCTCCCCTTTTATCAGTGAGAAAACTAAGTACCAGAAAGTTTAAGCAACTTGCTCAAGATCACACAGCTAAAAAGAAAATGGAGAAACATTTATACTAGAATCCAAAATTTATTGTTTGTTGGAGGTCTGCCTCAAACTATTGGTGATCCCCCTGCCTCAGCCTTTTGAGGGCTGGGATTACAGGCATGAGATATAACACCTGGCTAGAATCCAAAATCTATGTTGTGATTCTCAATTGTTTTCCATTTCTACTCCAGCTGGGAGCTGGAAGAGGATTTCAGGCCAAAGAGCAGTTTATGCAAATGGTGATCTGGTGGCACTGGCTGACTTCCACTTCTCAAATCTGACAAAGGTCACCTGGAATGGCTCTGATCATGAAGTCCCCAGTGGCAGGTGAACTAGGGGCACAAGAATTTTGGGAAGGCTTTGCTCCCTTCCCAGCCCCCTTGGTCCCCCACTTCCTGAAAGCCATACTGCCTTCCTTCCCTGTGCTTTTCTGGTGTCTCAGGCTATCCCCACGTTTGTATGCAGGAGGCGGGGCATGCTTGGGAAGTGTGTGTGCACTCTCACTGTGAGCATGGAAACGTGTTTGTACATGAACTGTTTCAGGGGCAGTCTGTGTGGTGAGCCTTAGTCTAACTGGGTACTTACCGGGTGTATGGGGCCATGCGATGTGTCCAGAGTAGGGTGTTTGTTACCATCTGTGACTATCTGTCCCAGGCCTGCCCTGTGTGTAAGGGGGAGGCAGCTGCTGGGGGCATTGTGGGCCCAGAGGGGTGTGTGTGTGTGTGTGTGTGTGTGTGTGTGTGTGTGTGTGTGTTCTCGAGGGGTATCTGGATGTTCCTGTAGCCAGGTGTGGGGCAGCCTGTGAGTATCACTTCGTTTGCAGCTACAAAGAATGGGGAAAAGAGTAGCAGACGTTCAGGGGAACCCCAGACAAACTCTTTCTCCTCACTAAACTCCCATTTCCTCTTCTTTCAATGATAATTCTTAAGAATGTTCTGAGATCGGAGCTCCTTCCAAGGAGGGAGACAAACACTTGGAACTCTAGGCACCTGGTAGGCGACAGAAAGTGAGGAGAAGGGGTTGTGGTTGCTGGTGGGGGTTCTAGTCAAGGGGTAGGAGGTCCTTCCCCTACCACACCTCATAGAGGCTTCTCTAGTCCCTTTAGTTTCTGAAACCGAGTTCTCCGCTGGGACCCTCTGGAGACTCCGGAGGTGGAGTGTTGGGGGGGTGGGCGTGTGTGGGAGGGAGGTTGTCTGGAAGATTCTCCAACCGGCACACAGGCTAGGAGGCCCTCCAGGCTGGGAACAAGTTTACAGAACACCTCTCAGGGCACTCCCACCTCCTTTCTCCCCTGAGAGGCCAGGATGGAGCAGAGACCTAAAAGGCAACACAGGATCAGGACACCCCCTCCCCAACGCCTGCTGCAAGCTGCCAGAGAGCACCTAAGCGAACGGGTTCCACTCTGAGACCGAAATCGAGCCTCCCTTTGGCGGGTTGAAACCCATGCAGGTTACTGCGAGGATTAGAGACAGGCTCCGCTGGCACCCAGTAGGCACCCAGCAGGCATGCTTAAACTGCGACTGTGACCACACGTTCAGTACCCCACGGGGTGCAAGTGGGCAGGAGCGCGGGGCGTCACGGGGACCCCGCCCCCGCTCCCTGCCCGCGCGCCCCGAGCCACCCGGTGGGGGTTCGACGCTGACGTGGGCGGATCAAAGCGGCCGTCCGCGCGGTATAAAGCGGGTGCGCCGGGCCAGCGCCGCAGATCCCGTCCAGCTAGCGGCGAGCGCGGGCCCGGGGAGCGGAGCGGCGCGGGGGAGCACCGCTCCAGTTCGCCGCACTGTCCGCAGAGCCCCGAGGCCAGCCGGCGGCGGCCAGGATTAGCCGGCTCCTTCTGCCGCTTTTACGGAGAGGGCGCCCTCGCCGCTCGGGCCTGCTGGGGGCCGCGGGGGCCGCCGGGCGCGCCCCGAGAGGTGAGCAGTGGGCAGGGGACGACCGAATCCAAGGGACAGCGCTTCTGTCATTCGCTGCGACCCAACCTTCCCGCTTTGGGCCCCCACACCCAAGGAAGCCACCCCCAAACTACTTCTTTCCTCCCTGGCACTTCGGGGGACTCGGCTTGCCGAGCGCAGCGGTGGAGACTTGGGACTGGGGCTGGAGGATGCGGGGTGGGGTGGGCTACGTACGTGGTTCCAGCGGTCCTCTCCGTGCGCTCCGGCCCTGTTCCCCAACCGCGGTCCGGACCCCCTCCGTATCTACCGGTGCAACGATGAGGTCATGCCCGAGCCATTCCGGGGGTGGGGGACTTGGATCCCGCAGCGAGGCCAGAGACGGTGGCCCAAGGCAGAGAATTCGGCAGCTCCTACCAAAGAGGGAGGTGTGTGCGCGCGTGTGTGGCGGGGGTCCTGGCTGAGAACGTCTCCCAAAGGCAACTCTGGGAGCGGGGAGAACGCAGTTTGTTTTCGGACCTGAGTGAGCTCCAAGGCCGAGGGTTACAAAGGAGAGTCCTGACCCCCGCCCCGCGGCACATCTGGAGCTGCCCCGAACATCTGGCAGAGCTCCATCAGCCCCACACCACCCTCCCGCAGCCCCGAGGTGCGCACAGGGTCGGCACGGGGGCAGGTAACGGGGGTCCCCACCCTGCCTTCCCGCTTCCCAAACACCGGGTCTCCGCGGTGACCCGAAAGACTCGCGGCGGGGGGGTCAAAGCCGGGTTGCGGACTGGGACTCTGTTGGCCTCCCAGGTAACCTTGAAGTTGTCGCCCGGCGTCGCTGCCTCGCCCTGTCCATTTTGAGAGCTGCGCGCTCCGATCTCAGGCGCGCTCCGATCTCTGCCTCGGTGCCAACACCAGGCCAGGTCCGGGGCTGCAGAATAGGGGAGGCTCTGCAAACCCTCGCGCGCTCGGGTCAGCGGCCAAGCTTCCAGAGACCGCCGCAGCCCAAGCCTTAAGACCACCTGTTGGCGACACGAGGCTGCACTCGAGGTGTGCACGTCCCCGAGGAGCCCGGGGTAGCGTGACCTATCCCTCGGCGCGAGAGAGAAAGGACCCACTGTCTGTCCACATATAATGTCCTTTGACGCGGGTTCATTGCGCCTGATTACAGGGGACATTCTGCGCCCCGCTTGGCCTGAAGCAAGGGGTTGCTTAGTTCTTGGCCTTATGGAATGCTTAGAGCTGAGAAGGCAATCACTTTACACTTTGTCTTATCCCACACTGGGGCCTGGGAAGAGGAGGGGACATGCCCAAAGTCCCAGGGTGCGGAAGGCCCCTGCGGATCCCGGTGGAACCCCGGTTAGCGCCCTCTGGTGGGCCGGGGCTCCCGCAGGCGAGTGCGCGCTGACCCTCCGGGCGCAGGCTGAGGGTGACCTAGTGGCGCAGGGACAGGAATAATCCGTCCAGACCCAGAGGTCCAGGCCCAGAGCTGCTCCCTCCGCAGCGAATTGTGGTGCCCGAAGGAGAAGGTTAGGGCCGCCGGAGCCACTCGGAGGAGCGCAAAGAGAGCCGGAGGCTTGACGTTCTGGTCCGCTGTGTGATTAGTGCGTCCATTACTCGACCTAGGAGACTTTGGACGCAGATCCTTCGCTGTAAGTCCTTGGGTTTCCTTCTACGTGCAGCCCTTGTCCTACTCTCTCCACCCAGGAATTCTGCACGCCGTGGGGGAGCACACACTTCAGGGAGAGTCGAGGACAAACTGAAGTTTCCACACCGCGACCCCACGGAGCAGAGATTTTTCTTGCTGAGGAGTGCGTAAACTTCCAGGACTAGAGAGAAGAGGGGTTTGGATACTGACGGGCCGAGCGAGAGGGGGTTTGGCTACACCAAAAGCCACCGCCGAGTCTCTGCCTGGCTTCATTTTTATGCCAAGCACTTCCTTGTTGGGGGACTCGGTGGAAGAGAGGGAGAAATGTAATTCAAAGTTTTCTTTTTGCTTTCTTCTGGATTATGCCGGAAAACAGCCTTCAAATCTGAATGTTTTCAAATGTGTGTGTGCGTGCGCGAGTGCGGATACATCACACCGGTATACGCAATAGTACATACAGAGGGGAACTCAAAGACAGATGATTGGAAACGTGGAAAGACCTCGGGAGATGCATTTTTATAGAAGGGGAAACTGAGGCAGGGTTGGCTGAAGGCTTGCCTGTGCTCACAGAACCAGATGAAACCATGCTCTTACCGCGTAAGGAGGTCTCACAACGTGTGATGCCTCCTTTTTCCAACTCGGCAAACTTTGGCAAGAAATCCCTTTGTCTTTGCTCCTCGCGCGCAAAGAGAGGCTGGAGCGCTGGGTGCCCGGGGCGGGCGGGCGCCAGGTGCGGGTAAATTTGGGGGAAGCTGGGAAGGGAGTTAATGAGGTGAGAATGAAGAAGGGTGAGCCGAGGAGAGAAGCTGCGAGCGGGCGGACGCTCCTCCGCGGCCCAGGACGCCGCCTGCGGGCCTCCGGCGACATCGCGCGCACCCGCTGCCCGCTCGGCGCGACCCTCGCCTGGAGGCTGCAGTGGGACTCGGGGGTCCTGAGCTCCGCAAGAACTGCGCTGCGTACAGAGCGTCGCCAGGCCGTTTGTCACCTGCCCTTCCGAGGCTGAGAAACCGATGCTCGGAGCATCCTCCTGTGCCCCACCCTCCCGGGCGTCTTCTCCCGGCCCTGACCTCTCTAGACGCAGGTAGACTTGAGAGCAGAACGTCCGGTGTGGACCGGACGCTCCCTAACAGCTCCCGCTCTGAATCCCGGGTTTCTCCTCGGTGAGGTGCCAGCAGGGACGGTGCCCATCACTGGGCCGGGGGCGCAAAGGCGATGGTGTTAGGAGAATGGCCCATCGGCGTGGTAGCCCACGCCTTTAATCCCAGCACTCAGGAGGCAGAGGTAGGAGGATCGCCGTGAGTTCCAGGCCACCCTGAGACTACAGAGTGAATTTCAGGTCAGCCTGGGCTAGAGCGAGAGCTCGAAAAGAGGGGGAACTGTACACTGTACCCCGACCACTCTATTCTCAGAGAGGTGACCCGTTAATCGTTAATATTGGATGACTGTCCTTTCCGTCTGTGCGTCTGTGGGTCTGTCGGGTTTTCGCTGCACGAGGGTCTGTGGCCCCCCACCCACCCCCGTGCCCTTCCTGGGCGGTCCAGCACGACCCGCCCTCGGCCGCGCTCTGGGCGCAGCTAATCCAAGCCTGACGCCGGCGGGTCGCGGGCGGTGCGGTGCGGGGCGGTGCGGGAGTGGACGTCCTCCGGCGCGCTCGGCCTCCCCGGCCCGACCCCTCCTTTGTAATTTGAATAAACGTCTCCCACCACGCCCCCCACCGCCCGCGCGCCGCCTTAACCCTCCGCCCCGCTCTCCCGACTGCAGGCGGCGTGCGCTCCGGACCCGCGGCGGCGGCGGCGACCTGCAGGCGGCGGACTTGGGCGCGGCTCCCGCAGGGTGCGACCCCCGGGCGCGCCCGGCTGGCCACGATGAGGGCGCGACCGCAGGTCTGCGAGGCGCTGCTCTTCGCCCTGGCGCTCCACACCGGCGTGTGCTATGGCATCAAGTGGCTGTAAGTAGAGACCCCCGCGTGCCCTCCATCGGGCTGGGAGCGGACAGCTTGGGCGGCGGAGGGGTTGGGACCAAATTGGTCTGAACGTCGTGGGCAAGTCATTTTTTTTTTTTTTAGCCTTGGTGGCACTGTAAAATAATATTTTGACATCAGGCGGTGTTAAGGGGAATGGATTCGGATCAGGGTTTTGCAAATACCTACGGAGGCTTGCCAGGAAATCCTCTCCAAGGGGTGCAACCCGGATGGTCTGCTCTGGCCATTTGAGGAGCTCAGAATCCTGGGCCTTGTCAACCTCTTGACCCTCGCTGGAGGTCTGCAAAGACAGCCCTGGACTCCCCACCTGGGTGAACTTGGGGAAATGTCACTCTACCTAGGGGTCTCCGGTGACCTGTTCTGTCCTGAGTGTAGTTCTGTCTCTTACGATCTGATGGAAAGCTTCCTCGAGAGCCCACCCCCCACACCAGCAGCCCAGGCGCAGTGCACACGTGCAGGAGGTCCTATAGGACAAGTGGTTCTCCAGCATCATTGCTGTTGCATGGTTGGTGCAGGCAGAGCTGGAAGGAGAGGAGCGAAATGCAGCCCTTTCTGGAGGAACTGCCCTTGGGCAGGGAGAGATAAGCTCAGGCTGTAAATAACTCCACTAATGTCCAAGTGACACTAACAGATTCCCTGGTGTCAGTCAGGGCTCAGAGGAGGGGAGGCCTTTCTTTGTAGGATCATTCACTGGTCACTGGGATGATTTTCCAGAACTTGTAACCTCCTGCTGCAGAGATGAGGGCATTTGGCAGGTGAGTGTTGGGGAGGAGGTCAGAGCACGGGGTCAGAGTGGAAGAGTCCACAGGACACAGGTCTGTTGTTGGGGCAGAGGTAGGGAGCCAGCAGATAAAACAGCAGGGGGCAGATTATGGGCGCTGAGGTGGGTCTGTGGATTAGCTGAAAAGGCTTGGATGGTGATAGCACTTGGGCTGCTAGCAAAGTCTCGAGGTCACTGGCCCAGCCCCTTCTGGGGCCAAGTTATTGATTAATTGATGACTCAATAGGGGACCCCATCTTCCTGTGCTTCTGATGCCTGGGCTGTTGATCTGTCTGGGACAGCACTCTCCTCCCCCCCCTCCTCTTGCTGCTAAGCACCCATTCTCACTCTTGCTGCTCACAGGGCAGGGAGGGTAGTCACCACCATTTCTCATTTTTAAAAACAAGGTGCAGAAAAAGTCAGGGTTTACTAAGAGGCACAGTGGACCTGGAGACCCAGGAACCAGGCTTGGTTCATAGAATCCTGGAGGACAATGCTCTTGTCCCTCTTTCCCTGTCCTACAGTGAGAAAACAGAGGCTTTGAGATACATGCACATGACCCACTCAGCCTGTTGGGTGGGATAGGCCGGTAGATCCCTGAGCACAGCATCCAACTTAACCTCACCCCACAACTCAGTGCCTGCCTTCATGACACTCCCAGCCTCTTGGGGCAGGTGGACATGTGAAAACACAAAGTGGACTTTGGGGCTCCAAAGGAGTGGTCAGTTCTCCTCCAGGTGGTGGTGGGCTTGGAAGGACAGGGAGGGTTGGATGGGCAGAGATGGAATGTGAAGCAGTTGTCCCCAGGGAAGGAGAATAGGGTGAGCAGAGAAGTGTGGAGGGGGGATTATCTTGGGTCCCCTCCAGAGCTAGGGAGTGCAGAGAGCTGGGGCCACAGTGCCTGAAGGCAGGCCTCTTTCTTATCATTGTCTGTTCACAGTGAGGAAGTTAAGGTACACAGAGAGGGTAAATAACTCCCACAAGGCCACACACTGGTTCATAGCGGCAGTGGGATCAGAACGGAGGCCTAAGGCTTCTGAGGACTTATGGTTGAACTAACACTGAAGCTGATGTTAGGGGGGAAGTGGGAGTAGAAGTGGAATTTAAGAATAGTGCTATGAGCTGGTTTCAGGCCTGCAGGCCAGTAATCCCAGCTACACGGGAAGCTGAGGCAGGAGGATTGCAAGTTCAAGGCCTGCCCTGGGCTACAGAGTTCAAAGCCAGCTAGGTAGCTTAGTGAGACCCTGTCTCAAGATAAAAGAAAATACAAAAAGGGCTGAAGATATAGCTCTGTGGTAGTGTTTGCCTGTGTATGAGGTCCTGGATTCAAACCCCAGTATTGAAAAAAAACACACAAGGGGATGTAAGGTGGGGTGTAGACACACACACACACACACACACACACACAGACAGACACACACACAGAGAGACATAGAAACACACACACACACAGAGCTTTGCTGCGTGCTAGGCACTGTTTTAAGTGCCTCATGTATATGGTTTCATTTATCTCTCCCAGTTTGTACTGTGGGTTGCACTTGTATCCCCAGCCCCTATTGAACAGAAGAGGGCTGGGGGACCTGAGAAATATTTTTACTAATAGGGTGTCATGGCCAGTGAGAGTAGAATCAGATGTTAAGTTGGGTTGTTGGTGGCAGGAAACCCCACGACAGTTGTACAGTGGGGGTGGGGACTCATCAGGAAGACCAGCTGTCCTGGGACAGTCTTGGAGGGCTGCTCTCTGGGCTCAGAAAGTGACCTAAAGATGAAAGGGACATTTGACACAGAAACCAAAACCAGATGCAGCTGAGTGACCTGGGATGGGCGTCTGGGACAGCATGAGCAGGTGGGATGGGGGATAGGGCACAGGGTTGGAACCTGACTACCCAGATGTACCCTGGGAGCCTACTGAGCTTTACCTCCCAAGCTCTAGGCCAGCAGAGCCCCAACCAGCAAGTGTGGGGCAGATCCGGGCCATCTGCCCTCTTGGCATCTCTAGTGGGGGAGGGCCGGAGGGAAAGGTCCCAGGCTGGCTGGGAGGCCCATAAAGGCATTCCCTCCCTAGGCAGCAGCAAGCAGTGCTGAGCCTTCTACTCAGCAAGGGTGGGGCCTCTCCTGGAAGAGTCTTGACTCTAGAAGGGACTCAGCTGCTGTGTAGTGGGGCAGAAGGTGCAGCACACAGGAGTGTGAGCTCTACCTGATACCTGCTACAAGCCTTTAGGCTCCCTCTGCCTTAGCTTCCTAGCTCCACAATGGGCTGGACAGAGTCCTGGCCTGGGAATGGGGGGTGGGGAGGCGAGGGCTGGCTTCTAGGATTGGCTGTGTACAGACCTGGGCATCTCCCGTCCTTCTCAGGGCCTTTCTCACTTGCACGTGGGGTTGGCAGTGAGCAGAAACCCCCATCAGCTCTTTTGTTTGAAGGGTCTGACTAAGGCTTGTAAGTGTGGGGCCAGGCAGGGGGCCCTGAGGTGTGGTCAGGGCCTTCTATTCAGGACTGTGTCTGTAGGCTCTAGACCTTTTGTTCACCTCAGTTTCCCCAACTATACAAAGTATGAAAGGAGCTGGCCCATTTCATTATGGCTCGGACGTCCTTGGACAAGTTTCTAGGAAGGAATAAGAAAACCTATGCTCTGAGACTTCTTCAGGGGCTGCTAGCCATAGCTCCCACTCAGCCTGTTCTGAGGTCCCCTAATTCCTAGACCTAGCACCTTTCTGAGGAGTCCCTAAGGTCATTCTTGGAGATAGATGGGAGCCCCAGAAAGGGGCTGAGCTTGCCTAGTCAGCTAGCTTGGAGACCAGCCTCTACTCTCTGTCTTTTGGGCATCAGGCTAAGGTAAAGCTCAAGGGTGATGGGGAAGTAATATGAACAGGTTTGGGGAGCTCCACTGCTCTCCCACCTTGAGGCAGAACCACAGGGCAAGATTTCAGGGTCCCTAAGCAGGCCTCAGCCATGCCGGGGGTTCTTCATCCTGGAAGGGCAGCAGTGTCTGTCTCAAGCCTCCACTAGACTTTGATCTTCTTCTCCCACTCCCCCAAAGGATACAGGGGATGCCAGATCAACCCTGGGAGTGCATCTGAGATCCTGGGGCTCCACCCCTGTTTGAGCTGCATCTAGTTCCACTCAGTGTTTGGCATACCAGATTGTAGAATGACAGCAAGAGACCTCGGCCTGAGCCACTTAATGCCTGGCTGTCAGTCAGATCTTTGGTCTGGAACTCATCACATGGCCTGAGGCCTGCCTGGGGGAGAGCCATGCTGTGAAGAGCAGGTTCAGAAGGGAGGCACTTCCTAGAAGGTGGCCTTACCTGGGCTAGTTACTGCAGAACTGCTTGTAGGCGGGTCTACTGGTAACCCCTGACAACCACTCAGTGATAGACTGGAGGGGGGGAGGCAGGCAGGAGGCTCCACAGTGCACCAGGCAGGTGATGCCATGGACCTGCTGGACCTCAGGGTGAGAGGACCACCAGGTGGGGAACTGGGCTGGGGAAGTAGAAGGGACGGGGAAGAATGGTGGCTTAGTGATGAGTTGAAGGTGAAGCCATTTTTTTGCCCAGCTGTGTTATGGGAAAATGTCCTTGCCCGCAGGGCCATGGTCATTGGGACTGTAAAACTGAAGCTGGGTGCAGGCAGTGATGTACCCAGGCCTCCATGGTGGGTGAGTGGCTGAGTCCGAGTTTGAACCAGAAGAACCACACACTGCCTGAGAGACTCCCCGCCCCGGAACCTTTGGCACAGCCATCCCCTGTGAACTCTTGTTCCCTCCTGTCCTCTCCTCCACCCTCTCCCCCACGCTCCTACCCCTAGATAAACCAAAATGTTTCCAATTAGGGGTGTGCTGCAGCCGGCAAGCTGTCCACTGGCTCCCTCCGCCTCCTCCTCCTCAATCCTGATTGCCTCCCCAAGGGAATTTAGTTAGGCCCGTCATTACTGCTAATCATTTCAGATGACTGTGGCCTTGGGCAGCAGGGCAGTGGGTCTGCTGCTCTGTCTGCTCCTCCTGGGGCCCTGTGGGCATTTGGGTTCCAGGGCCTGGCTATGCTCTACATGCCCTCGCTTCCAGGCACCTCCTTGCCATAGCTCCCCACGGAGGTGGCCTTCTGGATGGCATCCTTCTAGCATCCCTCCCTGCCCAGGGAGGGAAATGCCTGGGGGCTTTAGAGAGGGAAGATCCCCCAGGGTCCTGTGTCCAAGAGTCCCATCAGGCTCACCGGGCACCCCTTTATGAGTGCAACCCCAGCCTACACTCTTCTGCAATAAGGGTTCAGCTGGCATTCCACTTCCTGGCCTGGACCCAACTTCTTGGTAAGCAGATGCCCAGGGCAAAGCCAGGAAAATGTCTTCCAAGCTGCTTGAGTGGGTTATGTGCCTGCCAGGGCCAGAGCTCTGATCTGTCCGCTAAGCTTTCCACTTTAACTGGAAAAAGATGACCCATGGGCCAGGGAAGGATGACAGCTATGACAGAGCAGAGGACCTACAAAGGACACTCCAGCCTGCTGAGAGGATGTGGGGGGGAGAGGGGGAGGACCTGTGCTTGGGTGTTTGCCTCTGTGCTCAGAGACTACCCAGTCAGGCTTTTCAGGTAAGACCACCAAGCCAAATGGTTTTACCTAGGCCAGAAACCACCTGGGCTCTATGGCCCACCAGACACATGCTGCATGTTCCTGCTCTGTTTTTTGGGGGCCATAGAAGAGGACATCACATAAGACACCCACCTTTTGTCCCATGGTGCCCTAACTCTCAAAAGCAGGCCAGGCCTATTGCCCTCTGCCTGCTTTCTGGGCCTATTTATTTTCAAACTGGGGGGGGGGATGGAAATGCTAGGTCCCCCAGCAGCTGAAAATGAACTCCAGATGCATGCACCACTTTGTGCATCTGGCTTTACACAGGTATTGGCGAATTGAACCCTGGTTGTTTGGCTTTGCAGGCAAGTGCCTTAACTGTGGAGTCATCTCTCCAGCCCCCAACATTTATCTTTTTTCTTTGGTTGGATTTTTGAGACAAGGTCTCACTATACAGGGTCAGACTGGCCCTGAACTTTGGCAATCCTCCTGCCTCTTCCTCTTGAGTGCTGGAATTACACCATGCCCGGCATGAGTGCATTATCTTAAGCCTCTCCATAGTCTTTTGAAGTAGAAATGATCATTATAACAGAAGACGGCCAGGCGGGTTAGACAGTTGACTTAAGTCACACAGCCAGTGCCCTAAGCTTGTGGCCGTCTCTGGAAGAACTGGGACCTTGCCTTCTAACTGTTGATGGACATATCTGACTAGGGGCTCCTGGAGGAAAGAGTCCACTGTGATCATTGCCAAAGGAGTCTGGAGAGTCTTGGTACTTAACTCAGTATTTCTTCAGTGAGTAGCTTAACTTTATTTACTCATTTGGCTACAAGAGGCATTCTTGGCATTAAGACAAGCATGGGCAGAAGCATCTTGGTAGAAAAGCTCCCATCTCACTGAACTCATCCTGGGAGATACAGTTTCCAAGCATATATGCCGAGGCTCAGACCCGTCTCAGGTCACACAGCAAGTTAATGGTTAAATCTGCATCGTGCTAAAATTGAGTGCTGTTTAATGGTTGAATGGAAATCCTTTGCATGGATATGGACTTTACAGCAGGATAAATGGTGTAGTAATTACAGTGTGCGTAGAGTCAAGGCTCAATTCGCATATGTAGTTTTCAGAATCTAGCAGCCAGCGTGGATTCTGGCGCATAGCTGCCTGGTGCTGAGTAAAGAACGGTAATTTACAGCTGTGAGAATTAAATCAGCTGGGACCAGCAGAACTGCTCATTCGTTAGGCTGGTTGTCATACAGTTTAGGCAGAGTAGAGGGTGTGATCCCATGTGAGAGCTAGGTTTGGAACAGTGACATGCCCAAGGTCACACAGTGGTGGCCAGGGGCACCATTGCTCTGTTCAGTAGTGCTTTGTCCCCTGGTTTTCTGGTTCCTTGAAAGAACAGCTCCGGAGTTCACTGTGGGGAGGGCTAGGACCCAAGTTTGGGGCCCTTTGCCCCTCACACCCTGTCTTTCTTCCTTCCACTGGTGGTTTTGGGGTATGCAGGGCATTGTCCAAGACCCCGGCAGCCCTGGCCCTGAACCAGACGCAGCACTGCAAGCAGCTGGAGGGCCTGGTGTCGGCGCAGGTGCAGCTATGCCGAAGCAACCTGGAGCTCATGCGCACCATCGTGCACGCCGCCCGGGAGGCCATGAAGGCCTGCCGCAGGGCTTTTGCTGACATGCGTTGGAACTGCTCCTCCATCGAGCTCGCCCCCAACTACCTGCTTGATCTGGAGAGAGGTAGGGGCTGCGTGCCTGTGGTGGGGAGGAGGATCCAGCGGAAGCTCTGTGTGTTTGGATAGGTGTGTGGATTCATGGGTGGACGGATGAGTGAATAGATGGATGGATACGCAGGTGGATAAGCCATGGTTGGATGGAGCATGAGCGGATGAGTCATTCATAGATACTGGTTCCAGGCACGAATTCGTGAATGAATAAACATCAATGAGAGAATATATCAGCACCCTCATCAGCGTGACTGACAGCACAGGACACACATGTGCACTAGCACAGAGATAAAGGAAGGATCATTGCTGTAGAGCACCCTGAGGTCTGATTTAAGGAGACCATATAATAAGACTGCTGTTGAGTCCCTTCTCGGGGCAGGCCGATGGGCCCAGGCAGTGCTAACATGGCTGGCTGGAATGACTAGAGGCAACAGACCAACTGTGAAGCAGACTTCCTGAAACAGGAGAGTGTGGAGACCCGGGTACCATGGAGCCAGGCACAAGCACCCTCCTGGGTCTCATCATCGTAACAGTCCTCAACAGTGGCAGCTTTCCATCCCTGCTGAGGTGTGGGGATGCCAGGGCAAGCCTGCCAGATATGTTCTGCAGATAAAGAAACTGAGGCATCAGAAGGGGAGGTGACTGCTGGTTGTGACAGGGGGCCAGGATGGCCCGGAGCTGCAGCTGGGATTCACTGGCTGCTTGCTCATTCCCTGGGGGCTGCTGCATCACACAGTGGCTGGCTTCATATAAAAGAATGATTGTCTCAGGTGGGAAGGGGCTAGCTAGACCCATAAGCCCAGCACTCACTCGAGAGGCTGAAGCACTTAGAAAGAAGAGGCAGAAGAATGACCTCAAGTTCAAGGCCAGCCTGGGCTTCCTATAGTGAGACACTTATCTCAGAAGAAAAGCAAAACCGAAATCCAACAGAGAAGAGAGGAATGGAGTAGACGAGGAAGAACTTGTCTTGTTTGGGAGGCTGCAGATATGCCAGAGAGTTTTCAGCAGTGCCACACTGCTCTCCTCAGGCCTCAGGGAAGCTTTCTTCCTTTCTGGTCTTGGCGCCTGATGGCCACAGGCAGTCCTGGCTGTATCCTGATTTGCAGTACCACCACCAAGTCTCTGTCTGTGTACCTTTCGGTACTCTCTCCACCTGTATACCTCAAATTCCCCTCTGTAAGGACACCAGTCACTAGCTCAGGGCACACCTGACTGGTCCAGCCTCATCTTAGCAGCAAGGTTACATCTGGAAAGACCCTGATTTTAAATTGCTCTAGAGTTCTTGTAGGAGCTCTTCCGGTCTGTGATTTTCATGTGTATTGTGTAGCCCTTGACATTACTTGAGGAGATTGTGACAGAGGGTATGCCTATGAGCTGGGGGTGACAGGTTGATGGCTACTGCAATCCTCCTCCTGCCTTACCGTCATGACAGCCATGCCTCCCTGCCTGGTGCCGAGGAGGATGGAAGCAAAAATGCCTCAAGCCTGGGCTGATTCTGCTCCTGCCCCCTGGATCACTGACCCATACCTCCCCCACAGGGACCCGGGAGTCAGCCTTCGTGTATGCCCTGTCCGCAGCGGCCATCAGCCACGCCATCGCCCGGGCCTGCACCTCTGGCGACCTGCCCGGCTGCTCCTGCGGCCCTGTCCCAGGTGAGCCACCCGGGCCCGGGAACCGCTGGGGAGGATGTGCGGACAACCTCAGCTACGGGCTCCTCATGGGAGCCAAGTTTTCCGATGCTCCTATGAAGGTGAAAAAAACAGGATCCCAAGCCAATAAACTGATGCGTCTACACAACAGTGAAGTGGGGAGACAGGTAACCACCCCCACCCGCCCCAGAGGGTGTGCAGGGGCCACTGGCTGGAAAAAGGCCACCGTGGGCCCCATGATGGGGAGGGAGGGAGGGTGGACCTGATGCCCATGCCGTGCTTGTGACCTCGCTGCCCTTCCTCTCCAGCGCTTGGGCTCACCTGCCCCCCTTCTCTGGAAGTGTGTGCTCTGAGTTTTGCCCTTGGCTCTGGCTCTTAAACTCCCTGAGTGACAACTCACTTCCTCCCTGGCCTCAATTATTCTCATCCATAGCCTAGTGACTGGGTGGTCATCTTCCTCCCCCCAACTTCCTCAGCCTTCTTCCAGGGTGCAAAGGGAGTGGGCCACAGGCCTTACACTAAGTCATCTCTTTTTTTAAAAATTTTTTCTTTATTAAGCAGAGAGATACAGAGAGAGAGAGAGAGAGAGAGAGAGAGAGAGAGAGAGCGCACACCAGAGCCACCACCTTGTGGGTCTGGCTTATGTGGGTACTGGGGAATTGAACTTGGGGCCTTAGGCACTAGAGGCAAGTGCCTTAACCACTAAGCCATCTCTCTAGCCCACTAAGTCATCTTTTTAGACTTAACCAACCACGAGTCCCACTCTGCCTCCAGAGCACTGCTCCTTCCGCATCACTCCTAACCCTATTACATAGAAGGCGTGGCAAGTGAAAAGAAGAATGAATTGACCCTGGGTGCTTGATTAATTGTCCTTGTAGGGTCAGAGAACAACTCGGGTCACATTTTACTATCCCCTTATCACAGATGAGGAAAAGACCCCAGAAGGGGAGAGTGTCTTGCACACATGGCATCTCTCACACTGGTTAGCCCATTTTCTAAGTGGCTGAGCAAAGGACACGCTGTCTGAGGCATACAGGTCCATAGGACCCACTGGTCTTCATTTGTTACTTGTATCCCTCATGTGAGGATTCTAGAATGCTAGGTCATCCTTGGACAACCTGGGAAGTTGAGGCCGAATCACACTCTTCCTGACCAGGAACTTGGGGCTCCTGCCTCCTAGCCTGCCCCATCCATGGCGATTCAAGGAGCCCTTTACCCAACCCCACGGCCACCCCAGCCTCCTCCTGTGGGGGTACAGTAGTGACCCCTTCTCAGTGCAGTGCAAGAAGGGACTTGGTCTCAGCTTCTTGTGGCACATCAGACCTGTTTCTGGGGTCTTCTGCAAAAGGGGTGTGCTCCTGGCTTACCAGCCTCCAACTGTATGAGGACTAAATGGCACCAGGAGTAGGAGGTTTGGCACTGACCCATGAATCCTTTGCCCTTCCCCCATCAGACACAGAGGAACTGAGAGCCACGAATCTCTCCCTGGTGATGCAGTCTTGGGGCTTCTTTTATCTCCCTCTTAGGCTTCTAGAAAGTTGCAGACTTTACACCTAGTGGTCTCCCTCAGTCTCCCCTTTCTACTCCAACAACAGGGAGGACCCTAGCCCCTTGCTCAGCTCTGTGACCGAGGGATATGAGGCAAGCCCAAGCCTACTCTGAGCCTCAGTTTCCCATTTCCATGAAGCAGGGCTTGTGTCCCTTGCAGTCCTTTGTGCATGGGAAAGGGAATGAGAGACTTCCTGTGGGAAAAAAAAGGGCGAGGGTTGAGGGCTGAATTAAAAAGGCCCTTAAAAGGCATCTAACTCCTGCTCCTTTGGCACAAACAGGGAAACTAAGGCCTGGGGGAGATGATGGACTGAGTAATTTCTCTGGCCAGGGCTGGAGTCTGTCCAAGGCCCTGGACTCAACTGTCCCACTTTCTACTATAGCTATGACCTAGATGGCATTTTCAGAGCTGATGTTGATTAAACTTTGTCCAATTTACATATCGTTTTTGTACATATTATCTCATTTAATCCTTGCAGCATTCTGCCAGGCAGGGACAAGGTACAGACTCTGCCTGAGTGGTGACAGCTTGCTGAGGGTCAAAGGCCAGCCATGGGAGGTGTCCCAAGTACTCACCCGCCTCTTGTCTCCTCATCGTTCTCCCCGCTCCTCCTCAGCTGCCTGACTTGCTCTTTTCTTCCCACGTTTCTGACAAGTCTTTAGGAAGCCCCGGTTTTGTGGGAGACAAATAGCACAAAACAATTAAAATCCAGTGGTTTTGGAATCTCTCACAGGCATGGGTTCAAATCCCAGCCCCACAATTCTCTAGCTGTACAACCTTAGGTATCAGAGTTAACCTTTCTTTCCTGCGTTTAGGACAGGGGAAAGAATGGCACCTTTCACTGGGATATGATGACAGTTACTGTGCTTGAAAACAGTGGGTACTTGATAAGTGACATCCTACGAAGGTCACTCTTTTTCTGCCCCTGTCTGCCTCAGCCACCCCGGGGTGGAAGCATGACCTCCAACTTCTCCTACTTTAGAGCTGAATGCTCTATCCCTTTAGGCGCCAGTGGGTGGTGAGTCCCCAATAGCACCCAGTCACGTGGTGGGGGACTAGGGCCCTGGCAGGCCCTGGACAACCTGCCCGACACCCTGCCTGTCCACAGGCTCTGCGTGCGTCACTGGAAACGAAGTGTAAGTGTCATGGGGTATCTGGCTCCTGCTCCATACGTACCTGTTGGAAGGGGCTACAGGAGCTCCGAGATGTGGCCACCGACCTCAAGACCCGATACCTGTCAGCCACCAAGGTGGTCCACCGACCCATGGGCACCCGCAAGCACCTGGTGCCCAAGGACCTGGATATCCGGCCTGTGAAGGACTCAGAACTGGTCTATCTACAGAGTTCACCTGACTTCTGCATGAAGAACGAGAAGGTGGGCTCCCACGGAACACAAGACAGGTAAGGGCCACACCACCCCAGCAGACACCACACCCAGCTCTGACCCGGGCACAGTGGGGCCCCACCCAGCGGAGGGAGGGAGCCCCAATGATGCTGAGGGATCTCAGATGCCCGTTGCCAAGCTCTGAGGAGTGCCTGGTATGCACCTGTCCCTGCCAGGGGCCCTCACCTTCCCCCAGATGGGAAGTAAAATGGAAGTAGTGAGGCAGAGAATAGGAAGGGGCCGCCCAACACACAAGGTCCAACCTGCTCACTGAACAAAAGAGGAACCGAGAGGCACAAAGGGAGGTGGAGGCCATGGCCATCCCAGGCCACCCAGGAAGTGTCTAGAATGGAGAGTGAGGCTTCTTGCTTTCTGTAGAGAGAGCACTCCCATGCCCCCTGATCCATGCCAGCCCTCCCCCAGGCCCCAGATCGTGCTGTATCCTCCTGAGGACCACCTAGGCTGGCTTAGTCATGGGATGGCAAGGGAGCCAGTGGCAGCAGCTTCCTGTAGACCCACTGTGTGTCACATGGGGCTGATGAGGAGTCAGGTGGTGGCATTTCTGGGGTAGAAAGCTCTGTGATCAAAATCATCTGGGAAGCTGCCTGGCCATCCTCAAGACTCGAGGAAGCAAACGACCAGGACTTCCCAGGGTGCGTGGCCAGGGAACTCTTCTCTTAAGGATCCCTAATAGCATTCCACAAAGCTGGTGCTTGCGAGGTTAGAGGAATATTGAGAGGAGAGCGGGTGTCTGGGAACGTGTCTGGCACATAGTTGGTGCCCCGCCAGCATCTGCTTCCTCCGCAGCCCACGTTCCTGCCTGTGGGAAGGGAGGGCTGGTTTGGGGCTCCGTCCCCACAGGCAGGGCAGCAGCTCTATGAGGAGGCCCCGGCTCCCATCTGGAGGCCAGATTGAGATTGAAGGGCTCTGTGGAGTGGAGATGGAACGGGTCAGGCCAGGGAGACAGGAAGGAACACGAATCTGGGCTGAGGCGGCAGGGCGGGTGTGAGGGGGTAGAGGAGGGGAAGAAGTTTCTAGAACACAGAGGACCTGGGCATGGGATCCCAGAGGACTCTGGAGTGTGGAGAGGCTCTCCTTGGATCCATGAGAAGGGAAGGGTGTGTGTCCAGGAAAGGTGCAGCTTCCTGGCTGGATCCTTCAGGACCCGAGGCTCAGCCTCACCTTCCTGCACTGGGGATGATGGGGCTCCAGGGTCACTTCCACAGTGTCACCTCTGAATTGGAGCCAGGCTGGGCTCCTTCCTGTCTGTACCTCAGGCTTCAAGGCCTCTTTGCTAGCCAACTCTTGCAGCCCTGGGACTTGCCAGCACCAAGAACTGAGAGCCCCACTCTGCGCATTCCTCCTGCTGCCTGCTCTCTGCCTTCTTGGGGCCCTGCAGACATCAGAAACACACACTCCAAGCTCTCCATAACTCAGTGCCACCAACACTGCCTACCACTTCCATGGAGCTTACTGTGTACCAGGGAAATGGTACAGCTACGGGGGAAATGGGTAGAGGCCTCAGGAGCTCACCTGTGGTCAAGGGAAGGAAGCCACATAAGCCTGGTCCATCTTGGATATCAGAGGAGGCTTCCTGGAGGAGGGAATGGGGCTGATCATTCTTGAACACGGAGGAGTGAGGGGTTCGGAAGTCAAGGAGCTAGTGACCTGCACAGTGTGTGAACAGTGGGGAAACTGAGGTCTTGCCAGTCAGTACTCCAAACTCTAGCCCTCTTGCTGTGTTTGTTCCAGATGCCTAGAAAGCCTCAGAGCTTCCCTCCGCTCCTCCATGACCTGGCTAGACTCTCGTGCCTCCCCACGCCCACCCATCCTAGTCACCCCTTTGACCTTCACTGGTACGAATGCTGGGTGCCTGGCTTCCAGATTCTTATGTCAAGCATGAAAGACCAGGAGAGGAGCTCTGTCCCTTCCTACCGAAAAATGACAGTCAGCCAGAGATCTGCAGGATGGGGTTGAAGAAAGCCCAGAAAGGTTAGGGCTTTCCCGAAGCCACCTCGCCAGTGAACAGCAGATCAGGGGTTGGAACCCAGGTATGCCTGACCTTGGGCAGGTGCTCTTCATATCCCGCCCCTCTGCTCCTGCACAGCCCTACATAAGAGTCACCAACTCACTCCTCTCCAGGGTCTCCCTTACTATACCAGGCCCTCCCGGCTCAGGCTAGGCTCATCCAGCCTCTTACTGGCCTCCTTGCCTAGCCTGGCCTTCCATTTGACTTGTCACTAGGCTGACGCCATGCTCTTTGTCTGGCTTTTCCCTCTACCTCCACGCCTTCCCTCCCCTACGACCTTATCTACCTGAACTAGCCTGGAAGACTTCCCAAACTCTCCGCCATTGCTTAGGGGAGGGGAAGTGAGCAGTGGCCTGGGTACCAGTGCTGAGCAAGGACTCCCTTCTGATCACCTACTCCAGTGAGAGTGGCCTGTGCCCTGAGCTGAGCCTGTTTCATCCACAGAAGGGCAGAGGAATGCCTCTGGGAGATGAAACACGACAGGGCCACTCAGACACCTGCAGGCCAGTGCTCAACAGACACAGTGCCCAGGCCTCACGTTTTAGACCATTTTTGGTGTTTCAGAACTTATCCCGGGGCTGGGGAGATGGCTGAGGAGTTGAATGCGCTTGCTTACAAAGCCTGTTGGCCCATGTTCAATTCCCCAGTACCCATGTAAAGACAGATGCAAAAAGTGGTGCATGTATCTGGAGTTTGTTTACAGTGGCAAGAGGCTCTGATGTACCCATTCTCTCTCTCTTTTTCTTTCTCTCTCTCCTTGCAAATAAATAATATTTTTAAAGATCATATTCTGGAATTCTCCATGTAAAAATGGCACCTCCATTACAGTTTGGTTAGAGACTAAATATGAAGGCAGGAGTAGACACTGATTCAGGGTTCTTCTGGTATTTAGAAGAGGAAAAAGTAGAAATCAGACAACTCTTAGGAAGCAAAAACATCCCCAGTGTTGCAGTCAGCCACATGCCGCTGGGATGAATCTTCAAACCAGGCACAATTTGAGGGAGGAAAGTATTTATTAAAACTACAGATTGAGGGGACGTTCCAGTGAAAGAGGCTGGCCCTCTTTCACAGGTCAGAGCAGAGAGGAAAACCCATCACCTACACCACACACGCACATAACAGGGAGTAGGCAGGAAGGCAAAGAGAATTTCTTCTCCTTTATATAGCCTTAGGGTGGGGTCTTAACCCTTCCCCAGACTTAATGGCTTCCTGAGTCTCTGGAATTTCCTTCCTGCACTGCCCACATAGGAAAGGATGTTTACTTCTAGCTCTCCTGAACTTCCTTATATCCTGCCCCCTACTGAGAGGCTGCCTTCCTGTAAACATCCTCAGAGACCCACCCAAGATAATTAAAAAGATCCAAGTTGACAACAAAACTTAACCATCACACCCAGCATGTCCATCAAGGCCTATTGGAGGCATAGGGGAAAGTTTCAAGCATCCCAAGGGAAGAGAATTCCAGAAGAGCTGGATTAGATGTGAAGTGAGAGGGTGAGGCTTCTGGCTGCCTGTCAGGACTGGTGGGCACTGGGGGCAATAGGCGTTCACAGATCTTTTATTCCCACCCACAGGCAATGCAACAAGACCTCCAATGGCAGTGACAGCTGCGACCTCATGTGCTGTGGGCGTGGCTACAACCCCTACATGGACCGAGTGGTTGAGAGATGCCACTGCAAGTATCACTGGTGCTGCTACGTCACCTGTCGTAGGTGTGAGCGTACGGTGGAGCGCTACGTCTGCAAGTGAGGCTGTAGGCTGTGCCTATACAGGGGCACCTTTCCACTGAGAACCCACAGCCGGCCCTGGCCCGGGCCTGGAGACCCCTGGGGACTTCCTTGCAAATTCCAGATGCCAGGCATGGCAAGTGGCTTGTGCTGTGCCTCTACTTGGAAGCCACCAGGAACAGGAGGCCTGGTCTCCCTGGGAGAGCCAGGGCATCAAAGGAAACTGATAGGATTAAAAATAACCTGGCAGCCCACATGCTGCCTTCCAGGCTGCTCGAAGAAGCCAGGTCGAATGGGTAAGACTGTACGCACACTTGACCTTTCAAGGCCAGAAAGATCAACCTTCTGGAATGTTCTTTGGGGCCCTGGGCCCACCACATGGAACCACTAGCTTGGGTTGTAAATTTTTTTTCCTTTTTTTTTTCCCCCTTTGGGATGTGGGAGCTACAGAAATATTTATAAAATATAGCTTTCCCTTTGGGATGGCTCACTTCAATTCCTTCTTATATATTATATATAAATATATATATAATGATCTATATTTTAAACAAGCTTTTTAAACAGCTGTGTGAAATAAATGCTGAGCAAGCCCCAGCCCGCCCCTGACTCTCTGGCCTCCTCAAGTGAACCTAGCAGATCCTGGCTGGATGGGAGGATTCCAGCTTCCAGGCAAGGCGGCCTCCCGATTGATGTCCTGACCCCGCCCAAACCCTCCACCTGGCCCTGGCCCCAGTTTCCCTGTATGATCTGTTGGTCAGGGTGAGGACAGACGTCTTGAAACATAAACCCAGCTGGCAGCATCTTCGTTCCTCAGGGACATTCAGACAACTCTCAGCATAGTCCAGACCAAATGTCCAGACCCACTGATCCGGCTGCAAGAAGACACCCACCCCTGGGAGCTGAGATCCCTGGGAGGTAGTGGCAGGCCAAGGCTCCAGGGAGCCTAGGTGGGATTTTGGTACAACCCTGGGAGTGGTGAGATCCTCCACCCCAGGCCCACATTGCCCCTTCTGTGAGATCAGGCTGGGTGTGAATTAAGGCTGAAAGTTGAGAAAGGCCCCAGCTTCACAGCTCACAGCCTGCAGCAGGCGGGTGGCAGAGGATGTGCTAAGAAGCGGCTGGAATCTGGTTCTGTTTTGAAGGTGGAGCCAACAGGATCTGTGCTGCATGAGAAGGTCCACCAGGGAGGTGTTTGGACATGGGGACGCATGAGGGGAAGGAGAGGGCTCAGATTTAGACCTGGCAGGGTGGGGAACCGGAGTGTTGAAATCCTGAGTGGGTGGGCAGATGTTGGAGTATGGGGTTCTAGGGGTGGCCAGAGCTGGAAGTCCCATTTGACATCACGACGAAGGCAGTGGGTGGACTATGAAAGCCAAGGGGACCCAGCCTGGGCTTCAGTGCTTAGACCTACAGACCAACGACATAGAGGAAACGTGGGTGAAGGAGGCAGGAACAGCCAGGGAGGAGGCCAGAGCCATGTGGGGTCTCAATAGAAGAGCAAGATGACTGTTGTCCATCATTTTCTGCACATGGGCAGTGAAAGAAAGCATCCCCCCATGAGTGGGGGGACCCCCCCTTCCAAGATCAGGAACATGAGAGGATGTCTGGAAGATTCTGTGTGTGGCTCCCACACATGGACACGGAAAGATGGGCTCCCTCAGAGGCAGCTGGGGACTGAGGTGATGCCCTGCCTCAGAGACTGGGAAGGATTTGGTGAAGTTGAATGAAGACCCTTGGGGGGTAGGGTGGCATGGACAACCCTCCCCTGACCCCAGTAGGAGGCTGGACAGGTCACCAGTGGGAGAAGTCTGGATTTTGTGACCGTCCTCCAAGCTCTGCCTGAAAGCTTGCAGAGCTACAGAGTCCCAGGCTGGAAGGAGCCTCAAGATAAGTCTGGCCTCCTCATAGTCTGCTTTGCATTTGAGGAAGTCAGAGATGGGAAGGGCTTTCTTGTGGTCATAGCTGATAAGAGGCTAGGGTGGGGGCGGCTTGGGAGCCTGCCAAGGGTGGCCCAGCAACCAGTTTCTCTGCCCCCACTGCCCCTTGTATGTGTTCCCTCCCAGGCCTAGGACTTCTTGGTCCCAGGGCTCACAGAACCAGCGCCCAGTAATAACCTGGCCATCGCTCATGCCCACCCCCCTAGCTGCACAGTCCATGTAGCTTGCCACCCCTTGGCTTCAGCCATGAGCAGGGTGCGCATGACAACCGAAGACCTATGGGCTTAGCCCCTCACCTTGGGCATTTGCTGGTCCCCTGGAGGCCTGGAATCGTCCCTGTTGGAATCCCCCTTCACACGTTTCACACATCTCTCCAGGTCGATCAGTCTTCTGCTGCTCAACACCCTTTCAACTTGAAGCAGCTGGCACACTCAACCTCCAGCAGCCAATCAAGGCTTTCTCCTCCAAGGCCCAGGCAGGCAGCTCTTCCTCCGGGAAGCCTCTGACCACCCTTAGCAGAGCTGGGTCTCCCCTGGGCTCTCACTCTAGACTGCCTCTAGCATCGTGCTGAGCCAACGTGTGTTAGATGTGCCTCTTCCCAGCCATCTGAGCCCTCCTGGGCTGGGCGCAGTCCTGTGCACTTGCTGGGCTCTGAGGCCGAGTACAAAGTGTTTCTCAGAAGTGTTGAATTTAGGGTTGCCCTTGAGGCCTCAGCTAGCACAAGCAAATAAGGCGATCAAGCCAAGGACCCATGATGTCTCTCATAAAGGGTGGCTGTAGTATTGTCAACAGGACCGTTGACTGTGCACCTGCTGGGTTCCATTCCAAACATGTCCCGAGTCATCTTCACTGTAGTCTCCTTCCAGATAAGCATTGTTGTCACCATTTGACAGGGGAGGACACTGGTACTCGCAGAGGACAGGTGGCTCACCCCAGATCGTGGGGCAAGTTCCCAGCAGATAGGGCTCAGAGCCCGAGTGTGTCCATGTTTCTGAGTTTTCTGACCAGGAGGTGAATACTTGAGACTCAGGACAGGAGCACCTGCTTGGCCTCTGACTTAGCAGACCTCTTGTATCTGCCAAGTTGTCCTTAGACCTGCCTGGATGAAGCTCGACCTTCTGGCTGGTTAGAGGCTGGGCAACTGAGGGGACCATGGACAGCTGGACCCTGGAGGGCTCCAAGGTCAAAGTCAGGCTGGGCCCACTCAGCCTGGGTGTGTGGTAGGGGGCTCCATGTGAGTCACAGGCTCCCAGGGGCTTCAACAGCTTACAAACTCCCTGTGTTCTGAGATTTAGAAACAAAAACTATCTGGGAATATTAAGAGTAAAACCTTTATGTATTGGAGGCTGTGCAGAAGTCCTGGGGCTCATAATGACCCAGAGAACTTGGTACTCACGACTGACCTGTGGGTGTAAGAACTTCGACCTCAATAGAGTTCCCCACGCTGACCCTCCTGAGTCAAGGGTATCCAGCCCAGAGGACTGAGGCTCTGTGTGCCCTGTGTGCTGAGCAGCTCTGACCTGTGAGGGAGGATAGCTGGAGTCTTGGGAGACTGGTCTGGGGAGAGACAAGAGGGCAGTGGGGAGGAAACAGGAACTCGCCAAGAGAGGGAGAGATTAGTTTGGTGGGAAAGGAGAGAATGGACAGATAAGGTCCCCCTGGCCTGTGGGGAGGAGGCTCAGACCAGAGGAACTACTGGGGGGGGGCAGCAAGCCCAGCCCCAAACAGTTCTGCTCTATGTCCCTGTGTTCCCAGCTGCCTGGGATACAGACCAGGTCCCAGCCAAGAGCTCAGACCCAACAGAGGCCAGATGGCAAACAAAGAGGTCTGGCCTCACCTTGCTTCTTTCCTGATGTGTGACTCCAGGCGACCTTGGGCTATCTCTGAGCTGCCGAGGTTGTCTTTTTAAAAATTTTTTATTTTATTTTATTTTCAAGCAGAGAGGCAGGAGAAAGAGAGAATATGAAGGGGTCCACCAGGGCCTCCAGTCACTGCAAACAAATACGACACTTTGTGCATCTGGCTTTATGTGGTACTGTGGAATCAAACCCAGGTCATTAGGCTTTGCAGGCAAGCGCCTTAACTGCTGAGCCACCTCTCAAGCCTGAGGTTGTTTTTAATTCTCATTGATGAGGAAGCAGACTCAGCCAAGACTGAACCTGACTCTGTCATACAGTTGTTAGTGGCAGCACTGGATTCAAAGCCCAGACTGGTTCCAACTCCTGAGCGTGTTCCAGCCTCCACCTCTACCGGAGTCTCCCAGGGGCGAAGGTGGCCTCCGTCGAGTGGGGTTTGGTGTCACAGGAGAGAGTATGATTTAGGACTGAGCATCTGTCACTTTCCTGCCCTGTCTTGTCCCAGATGAGCTGCCATTAGACTGTCCCTTGCCTGCCCACCAGGCAACTCGGCACCTGCAGAAACGGGCAGCTGTAGGCAGAGCACTTTAGCAGCACACATGAAACAGGTCCCCTGGCTCCCACAGAGAAAATCAATATCCGCTCAGCTCCCTGGGCCAGTGACTGCTGAAGACATTGTCCTTAACAGCCCCTGGGTCCCCCATTGCCTCACCTCTGAGCCTCAGGGCTTGGTGAGGGGGTACCTGCCCAAGGCCAAGGCTGCTGGGTGAGTTCAGGGCCTTTGAGGGGCTTGGACTCCAGTGCTCCCGGCAAGGGTACAGATGCAGCCAAAACCCACATATTTACTTTGTGACTGTTGCTATAGCCACCATAAAAGTGTGCTGGGTTCAAGGGGGCAGTGGAGCTGGAGGCAGGCTGGGGCCGCGACCTTGATGGCTCCTTTCAGCTTCAGACTCACATTGGGAGTTTCTCAGACCCTAAGCCCCTCAGAAACCGCCTGGATCAAGGAACCTGAGGTTACCTTATTTATAGTTTGGAAAATCTTAAACCTTCTCATGTGTTCCTCCCACAGGATGAGGGTTGTCTCTATGCCAGCCCCTTCCTGCGTACCTCATCACCATCCCAAGGTGGCCCTTCTGGCCTAGGGACAGAAAGATGCCTGGCTAAGACCCCTGGCTCCACTTAGCCCTCGGTGGTCCCATCCATGGTCAGCTCTGAGGGACGGACTATTCATCCACAGTAGTGACCCTGTGGATCTGTCAGGACTTGTCTTAGTTGTTCCAAGTGACACTCATCAACAGCTCACCAGGCGTCTCTGTAGGGTCCCTCTCCACAGAGACTCCATCGCCACCACTGAATCTCAGAGGTGACAGCTGTCTCTGTCAACATTTAGGCCACTGGTAGTTAACACTTATCTGGGGAACAGAGGGAAACAGACCCACCCTCTACATACGCAGTGCACACTCCCCCTTCAGAGTCCCTCCACCCACACAGACACCCACATTCTCTCCAGAACACACTTGAAACGCACAACCCAGGCACTGGGGAGTGTCCTGTAGGAGCCAAACAAAGGGGCTTGAATCCTACCATTGATCTCAGCACTCAAGATTCCATTTCTTCGGCTGCACCAGGGGGTGAACCCGGGCCTGTCCCAAACACTCAGGAGAGGGCACGAACATAATGCCAGCAGCATGCCTCAGATAGATCAGGCCAGCTTAAGTGAGGCCACGAACACCTTCATTGCTTCCTGGGGCTCCACACCCTCCCCTGGGATGCATGCTGGGAATGCAGTCTATCCTGGCCGTCAACCATGCACACTTGTGGGGTGAGAGAGCCCAGAAAGGGAGGACTCAGTCATGAGAGTGGGGGCACTGAGGGATGACCTGTTGCAGACGGGGCCTCCCTACCAGCCTGGACTCCTGGCTTGGCCCTCGTGAACTGTGCTACCTGTGCTCGGTCGTGTAGCCTGGAGAGTCTCTGTTCATCTGTAAAGAAGGGCTCATAGCAACCCCCAAGTCTGTGGATTGCTGTTAGGCTCCAGTCAGGTATGGTGTCTCACCGCAGATGGCCGAGTGCACCAAGCTCCGGCAGATGGTAAGGATTACTCGTTGGCAGCCATTGTGATTAGAGATGAATTCCCTCAGTCTGTTAATAAATTACCTCTGAGCCAGGTCCTGGTGGGTGCTGGGGACTCAGCTAAGACAGATGTGGCTCCAGGCCCAAGTCCCCGTGAGGAATACTGTATCTGAGGGCAGTACTCATGTTTGGACTTGGGACCAGGGGTGGAAGGTCGTCAGGGAAGCCTCCCTCAACAAGGCTCACAGTGCTGAAGCTGGAAGGGGAGCCTAGGGTGAACCAGAAGACACTGGGCAGGGAGAGGAAGCCAGGTCTCAGGCCTTCAGGTTTACAGAGACTCCAGCTCTTGGGGGGGGGTCCCACAAAGGGATCATCTGGCACACAACTCCCATGATACATGGGACGCACGGAGTCTCAGGAGAGGGAGCTTCTACCCCATCTTGAAGCCCTGTCCCCACTTACAGAACACTGTGGGCGTTGGCAAGGGTCTCTTCCCACAACCAGGCCTTGGGCTCAGCCCCTCACCATGGCCCAGTTCTTCCTGTGCCAACAAATGGTCCCTGGAGTCTCCCAGACCCACCCCAGCCAGGATTGCTTCAGAACAGAAGCAAAAATAGCAAGACCCACATCAGGGCCCAGGCTGAGGTTTGCATCCAGGCTGTGAGTGGGTGTCACTGTCTGGATGCCACAGTTTGCAGAAGAGAGCCCTTCGACTCCAGCTCTGTTCCTCCTTGGCCTGACTCCCATGGGTCCTGACCGGGGAGAAGCCCAGCCCTGTAGTCCCCCACATAGCTGCCGGGTGTGTGCTGGGGTCATCTCCTAGAGCACTCTGGGGACCAGGGCCATGGCGACAGAGGCCTGAGCCCCACACCCTGAGACCTGGCATCTGGGGCCGGGCTGCTTGCGGCAGGATGTTTGGGCTCTAGGAAGAGTTCCCAAAGAGGCCAGGATGGGAAGGTTCTGTAAGAACCACAGTCACAGTGGGATGTAGTGATATTCAGCTACAATCCTAGCACTCGGAGGATGAAGACGGAATTGTGAGCTAGAGGGCAGCCTCAACTAAATACAGAGAGCCTGTTTAAAAAAAAAAAAATCAGGGCTGGAGAAATGGCTCAGCGCTTAAGGCACTTGCCTCCAGTGCCTAAGGCCCCTGTTTCAATTCCCCAGAACCCACATAAGCCAGACCCACAAGGTGGTGGCCCTGGTGCGCTCTCTCTCTCTCTCTCTCTCTCTCCATATATATATATATATGTATATACATATATATACATATATATATCTGCTTGAAAAATGAATAAAATATTTTTTTAAAAATCAGATTCACCAAATCTGGCTCTAGACTCTTATGCCTAGGGAGATGGATAAGGACACCCAGGCCGAGCCACACTTATTTGTGGCTAATGCCACATAATAGTGCTTCCTGAGTGCCCTCTGGATCCTAGGCACCCCACTCCACACATCCTGACAGGTGACCCGTCACAGGCCTGTGAGCCAGTCCTTTATAGAAACAAGTCACTTTAGAGTGACCACAGAGCCAGGCCAAGGCTTGGCTCTACCATGGCATTCCTGGATGACCTGTGTCACTTTCTGTGCCCTGTAAAATGGGGGTAATCAGTCTTTGGATGTGTGGGAAGAAGCAGAAAGGGGAGGGCTGGAGCGGCCAAGGCCGAGAGGCTTTGAGTGATTGCCCGGGACCGTGGAGCCAGGATGTGCCCTGGACTCTCCAGACACGAATCAATCCTTTTACTGTGTCCTGTCCCTGGGGTGCCCCGAGGCAGTCCGTACCACAATGCCAGGCACAGATCAGAGGCTTACAAATGACCTTGGCTTTTATTGTTTTGGGGAGGAGGGAGAGTGTGAGCTGTACCCAAGCCCGACCTTCCCCAGGTAATCACCATCCTGAGGCCTTCAGTACTTGGTAGAGGTCACCAACTGCATTGTCACTGCGTCTTAGTGCTTCACTGAGGTCACTGGACAGAGGGAATCTTGGATTTTCCGTTCAACCTTCTGTCTCCTTCCCCACTGTATGGATAGGGAACCAGGCTAGAGGAGCGGGCTGCTTCAGGACCCAGAGGAAGAGACCCCTGAGGGGCTGGTGCACAGAGAGGCCTGGGGGAGCCGGGCCTAAAGTAGTGAGTCCCATCACCCTCCAAGGCCACCCCAGGGAGTCAGGCTCTTCCCTCCCACCATCAAGTCTGGCCCCGGTGCTGGCAGGCTAGGGAAGGAGCAGCCCAAATATTTAGTCTGTGCAGACCTCTCTCCAGGAGCTGCGACACTGAGGGCCAAGATTCACACCCATGTCCTAGGGCAGATGATGCATTTGAGTATGTGTGTGCACGTGAGCACCCTATGCATGCATGTAGCCGAGGAGAATGTCGTGTCTCTCTGTCGTTCACCCACACGTTTCCTTGAGACACCGAGTCTTTTTGAACCCAGAGCTGCCATTTTAAAAATTATTTTAACTGTATGGACAGATCATGAATAATGGGTACCATCATTTCCCTCCTCCCTGCCCCCATTCCATTGAGGACCCTCGTTGGTGGGATTGCTGGTGTTCACGGTGGGGTTGTGGGTTATGGGTTGTGAGAACAGCAGTCAGTGTATGTGTGTGGGGGGGGTAGACAATGGTTCTGGATACTCTCTCCCGTTAGAGGCTCTTACAATCTTTCCACCCCCTCTTCTGCAAAGTTCCCTGCACCTTGGTGGGAGTGTTTTTATAGTGTTGAGCTCTTAGCAACTTCTGGATTTCTGCTTTGGTGCATTTTGAGTGTCCTCAGTGCCCGTCACCATCTCCCTGGCGCAGGTTGTCAGGCTCACCGTGGAAGCAGCACTCTTCAGAGTTGCCATTTTCAAGAGCCCCAGTGACTGGCTGGTCTCTGATCTTCACAGGACTCAGCTTAGAGGCACGTGAAGCCTCACATCTTACGGTGGAGCTGGGGAATCAATCTCAGGCCTTCAGGTTTGCACAGCAAACACTCTTACCTGCTAAGCCATCCCCCCCACAAAGTTGCTAGAGTGCCCAAATATGGCCTTCCGTAATTCCTCTGAGTTAAGTGTCATATTTCCTGGCAGTTTCTCTTTCCTTGAAGTAATAATAATAAGCAATAATAGTAACTTGCAGATGCACAGGGGCCTGGCTACAGGGAACCATCATGTCCCAATGTATCCCAGACAGGTCTGCAAAGCCAGTACCTGCTCTTCACTGGAAACCAGAGCTCCAGAGGGTGGTGTGGCTTGCTTAGGGAGACAGAGCTGGAGGCTGGCTGGAGTGATGTCCAGGTCTGACTACAGAACCCCCATTCCGGTTCTGGCCTTGTGGAGGGGGAGTCCTGGGGGCTTCCTGAGGAAAGAGATCAGCCCCAGGCTGCAGGGCAGTTCCTGACAGGGACCAGCTGTTCTCTGGCCTCCTCCACTTTCCCTCTCTAGACCTCAAGCCCCAGGCTCAAATCTGGCTGCAAATTAATAACTGGTGCACTGGTAGCCTCAGAGATGTCCTCTGGCTCCAAGCCCCTGTGGATTCCTGTCTCCAGGAATGAGAGGCCCCACCATTCCCCATCTGCTGCCCATGGACTAGAAATGCCAGTTCTCAGGCCCTACTTCAGACATGGAGGCCAGGCCCGGCAAACTGGGTAATAACCAGTCCTCAGGTGATTAAAATTTTTTTTAATTTATTTGCAAGCAGAGAGAGAGATAGAGAGACAGAGAATGCGGGTACCAGGGCCTCCAGGCACTGCAAATGAACTCCAAATGCAGACACTGTTTTGTACATCTAGCTTTCTGTGGGTACTGGGCAATGGAACCTGGGTCATTCATTAGGCTTTGCAGGCAAGCTCCTCACTCTTGCTTTCCTCGGGTGATTGTGATGCTAAGAGGCCTACTACCCTCCATAGCTCCCCAGTTGCCTGCAGGCTTAATCGTAACTCCTCATCTTAGCATAGACAGAGCCTCTGAGCTGACCACCCATCTGCTCCCCAGCATCCTCTGCAACCTGCTTCTCAGGACCCCCATGTCCCCATCTTGCAGTCCTCCCTGACTCCATCTTTCTTTCCTCCAGGCCTTTGTACACATCACCTCCCCCTGTTAACCCTGGCCAGCCCCATGGACACTGCCTCTGGGAACTTCTTCTTACTTCTCCAGGCTGAGGGGTACCCAACTGGGGTGCCCCTGAGCCTGAGCTCCCCCAAGGGGATCCTCTGCCTGTGTCTTCACACAAGGGTTTGGCTGCAGGATAGGGGCTGTCGCTTCTCATCTGAGCATGGTGGGAGAGTCCTGCTCTGGTGACACACTCAGCTCACTGTGGACTCTTCTTGTCCCCTGGGCCTCTGTCTCCCCAGGTGTGGACAGTTAGGTGACCCATGGGTCAAGGTCACAGGGTCCCTCAGTCCTTTACTGAAGTGATGCTGCTCACCCACTAGAACTGGTGATCACAGCATTTGCCAGTTTCTGCCAGTAGAGTATCTGGGTATCGTTTACACACACACACACACACACACACACACACACACACACACACACACACGGCCATTCTACAAGATAGAGAGGGAAGTGTGGGGGGAGAGGGGACAGAAATGGCTGTTAGGGTCCAAGCCACTTTCTCTGGGTTGGTGAGGTGGGGGATGACTGAGAGCCTAGCAGAGGCCCGCCATGCTGCGGCTAGGGACAGGGATGGGGTCCGTGTAGAATGCCACGTTACAGTGCCAGGCTCAGGCCACCTCTTACTTCCACCAGTGTAAGGAAACCCTGCTAAGGCAAGAAGACAACACATCCGAGAGCTGTAGGAATATGCCCAGGGCCACACATCACAGGGAGAGAGAGAGAGCCCAGGTCTGTACTCGGTCTCAGTGTGCTGTGGGGGCCATGGTACTTAACACCAGACCACTGAAGGCTTTGGAGCAGAGGGGAGCAGTGATCCCAGAGGCTGGATGGCGTCTCTGGGTGGCTGCCTTCGGCTTCCCCAGGGAAAGAATTTGGATTCCTGGCTCTTGCTTCTGGAAATATCTTTTTTTGTTTTGTTTTGTTTTTTGAGGTAGAGTCTCGCTCTAGTCCAGGCTGACCTAGAATTCACTATGTAGTCTCAGGGTGGCCTTGAACTCAAGGCAATCCTCCTACCTCTGTCTCCCGAGTGCTGGGATTAAAGGCGTGCGCCACCATGACCGGCTGAAAATAAATATTAAAAAAAAAATCAAAAGAACCAAAAGTTTAAGGAAGACATAGGACACTAATCTCTGGTTTTCACATATGTGCGTACACATGTGCACACACACACTCATCCACCACCCACATTTCATCACACAAAACACATATCCAAAAAAAAAATAAATAAAGTGGGAAGCAAGCCAAATGACCCATGAAAGGTCAGTGAAGACAGACACCAACGATACCCAGCACAACCCAAAACAGAAGTCCAGAGACACTTAAGATCTCAACGATTAAGCAGCCTTAATACTCACCCACCGCCCCTACCCCAAGAACAGATCCAGTATGCCCACCGAGGAGGGTCCCCAGTGGGTTGGGGACAGGGAGGAGGGAAATGGGGATACCATCACAAGATTTGTTCATACAATGTATCTAATTGTCAATAATAAAGACGTTTAATAAAAAATGTGGGAGAGCTTGTGGTGTAGGTGAGTTTCATAGTGAGCAGCCTGAGGAGACATAAGGAACCCAGCCTAGAAGACCTTGCAGAGAAGGTGGCATTTGTGTAGAGAATTGGCCCTTTGGTCATGATGGTGGACAGGGAGTCCAGGGATGTGGACACCAGGCCAGAGGGTGGAATTCAGTGAATGAGGGGTTGGGCTGCAGATAAAAACAGAGGGAACAGGGTCAGACTGAGGGAGCTTAGGAGCCACGACAGGTTGGGGACAAGGGCTTGACAGCCTGTTCAATGCCAGGCTTGGAGCTAAGTGCCAGGCATGCTAATTCTCACTTGACCTGACAATTCTGTGATGTGGGCCCAATTTTTGGACCTATCTCAAAGGAAGCAACAGCCCAGAAAGGGAAGAGACTCCACCAAGGTCACACAGCAGGGGCCCTTCTCTTTCTTCTGGGCCTGTGACAGGTTAGCACTGCGGAGGAAGGGTGGGATACCCTCCCCCCCAGCCTGTTGAGTTTCCTAACCCTAACCCTCAGCATCTACCCATCAATCACTCTGACACCGATGAGGGCGGCACTCTGTTGCGCTTGTGGCTCTTGGCTCTGGACACTGGCTGCCCAGCCAACAGCTCCCAGTGCTAGGCCAGAACACCAGAGGAGGCATGTTTTCCCCAGACTGGGAGGGGGCTCAGGAGAAAGGGGACCCCCTAGAGTGGGAGGGTCTGGCTACCAGATGAAGGGCTGGGAAAGCTAGCATCTGCTGGGTTGGAGGTGTGGAGTGGCCAGTAGTTCCTCCCTGTGTCCCTGCTACCGGATGTGGGGCCGTTCTGGTTGGAGTGTGGACAGCGGGAGTTGGTGTGAAGCTGGCTCAGGAATGAGCCTGGAGGCAGGTGCTTGTTAGAGGGGGAAAGACACACTCGGCTCCAGCTGCCCCTGTCCCGTACCATGAAGCATAGGTCCCATTACACTCAGAGGGCCAGGGCCTGTCTGGAGTAGGCCTGTGGGCAGTGAGCGCATCTTGGGGCTCAGGGAGCACCTGTTATGTGCAGGGTTCACCTCCATCCTTCGTAGCAGAATCGACTCCCACCTCCTGGTTTTTCTATAGGCGTTGCCCACATCTTTTCCTCATGCCTAAGTCCCCGAGCTTGGGTCACATCATATGGTAGGAGGCAGTCATGGTTCTGCGGTCCAAGGGGGCCATTGAGCCCTGCCAGCTACAAGTCAGTTTCTTGGGCAAGCTTCTCACTTCCCTCGTCCTGTGACCACTCCAAGGTTGTCATGGGAGAACTGCTACAGAAAGCTTAGCCCAGGGTTCAGCACACTGGTGGTGGTCATTTGTGATTTCCTTGGGTGCAGCTTGAGTGTGCAGGCCCAGGGTGCCTCCTGCCTGTTTCCCTTCCACCAGGCTAGGCCTCACCTTTAGGCACTAGAAGTTCCGGGCACTTCGTACTCATCAGCACCAAAAACCAGGTGGCTGAGGGGTGGGGTGGATGCATCAGGACTAGATGAGGCAAGAGATCTGCTGGGGGCTCAGTAGAAGGAACTTTTTTGGGGGGGACGATAGGGGTGGGCAGTGAGGTACTGTTAAGGTGGGTTGGCAGGGGGCCAGCCTCACCATAGATCTCCTGGGGGCACCCTAATGGACCCCATGGAGGCTGCTTGTCAAGGCTTCTTGCCTAATTATCAAATTGTTCCCAGACCCCCTCCCACAGCCTGACCCTCCTACTGGGATCTGCCAGAGAGTGGAATGCCAAGTCCAATTCCGTGCTTGGGCCCCGAACTCCTGGGAGGCTACAGGGAACTCCAGTGAGCCCCCATCTTTTGGAGGGGGAGGGGGAGAGGGAAGCAGGGCTTAGCTGGCTTTCTCGGCTCCCAGTTTTCCCTCCTGACCCTACAGGGCCATTGAGGCAGCATATACTGACTCCCTGACTTGTCCTGAACCAGACCTTGCCTCTCACCCAAACGTGACAATTCTTTCCCTTAATGAATCCCTTCTTGGCCCTCATTCCCTGTCCCCCCCAGCCCCAATGGATCCTCACCTCTCATCAAAAGTCAATCTGAAGTTGGGGGGGGGTGTGCTCCCTTAATCCCAGCAGAGGTAAGAGGATCACTATGAGTTTGAGGCCAGCCTTGGATTCCAGACTGTGTTCCAGGTCATCCTGGGCTAAAATGAGATCCTACCCTGTAAACAGCAATGCCAACAAGAATCAGCCTGTATCTAATGCTGGCTCTCTCTAGCCAGCACTCCTAGGGGACAGGGCACATCTGGGCATAGCCACAGACCAGGTCCCTGGCCTACAGAGGCCTTGCCCCTTAAGTGCACTGCTGGTGCCCAGTGAGGTCAGGACAAAGATGGAGTCCAAAGATGGACTGCCCAGAGTCTCTTTGTGACCCTTCGGTCACTACAACATGCTGCTCCCCAGGGCACATTCATACACGTGTGCACTCACACACACGAGACCCAGTGGGGTCATTTGGAGCTGACATCTGCTGGCCAGGTGTGACCTAGCTCTTACTCAGTACTTGGAAGGATCCTTGTGCAGAGACCCCCCAGGGAGGTGAGGGCAGCCGAAGGTCTCCTGAGGTTCCCACAGTCCCCCACAGTGGCCACACCACAAGCCAGCAGCTTGTCAGCCCCTCAAGCACCCTCTCCTGTTTCAAGATGGGAAGTGGGGCTCAGAGCAGAAGGGACTTGGAGATCACACATGGGGTTAAGGGCTGGACCTCCTGCCCCACCATAGCTGCCCCTGCTGCCAGCCAGGGAAGGGAGGGAACCCAGGAACCTCAGCGGGGCCTCAGCAAAGGACAGGAGCCTCCAGCCAGCTGCCCTACAAGGGCCTGTGCTGGGCTGCTGCAAGTGGAAAGGAGGGAACTCCCATCCTGAGGTGCTGGACATCAGCTGGAGGCTGCTGGAAGTGGTCACTGAAAGTAGTTCAAGGCATGGCGTCTCTGTGGTTCTGTGTGTGGTGACAGAGTGGAGTGCTCCTCTGAAGTCAGCCAAACACAAATCTCCCTCCCTTCTTTCCTTCTGTAAGCCTGAGATGCTCTGGTCCAAGCCCCACAACACTTGAGTAGACAGATTAGAATCCTGCTCCCTGCTCCCAAGGGAGGCCAGAGACTGTATGTGCCTCTCCAAGTCCCTGTGGCTTCAGAGCTGGCAGAGCCCGAGAAGGATTACAGGAGAGCCTTTGGGAGCCACTGAGCAAAGACCCCCAGTGTGTCTGGGGAGACAACAGAAGAGCTGCGTGTGAGGATGGGGGCTTCAGATGCCAGGCAGGGCCCCAGGGCTTGTGTGAGGTACGCCACCGAGCAGGCACATTTAGTCCTGCCAGCCTTGGTTGTGGTCATGAACGGCAGCGGCTGATCAAAGAGCCTGGAGGGTGAGACCAACAGCTGGGCTGACCTTGAGAAAGGAGACCTTGACCTTGAGAAAAGCCTTGAGAAAGGAGGGTGGGAGGGGTCTGGGGAAGAGCCTGGAGATTCTGGTCCAGAGGATGCCTGATTCCAGCCCAGTGTGGCTCTTGGCATGGAATTGTGCCCATATTTCAAAATATTTAAATATTTAAAATATGTTGATTTATTTATTTTCAAACAGAGAGAGAGAAGAGATTCAGATATATATATATAGAGAGAGAATGGTCATGCCAGGGCCTCCGGCAGCTGCAAACGAACTCCAGATGCATGTGCCACTTTGTGCATCTGGCTTTATGTGGGTACTGGGGAATTGAACTTGAGCTGATAGGCTTTGCAGGCAAGTGCCCTCCTTTTTTAAAAAAAGAAATATATTTAATGTATTTATTTGAGAGAGAGAGAGACAGAGAGAGAGAGAGAGAGAGAGAGAGCACGCACACTAGGGCCTCCTGCTGCTGCAAACGAATTCCAGACACCACTTGGTGTCTGGCTTTATGTCAGTACTGGGGAATCGAACAAACACCTTTAACCACTGAGCCTCTCTCCAGCCTGATCCTTGTTTTGCTGGCCTCGACCTCACAGCCATCCTCCTACTTCGGCCTTAAGAGTGCTGGGATCACAGGCGTGAGCCACCATTCCACTTTACGCATGAGGACATCAAACCTGGAGGTCTTTTCTGTGTTTTGCTCCTTTCCCCAACCACAAGAGATATGAATCCAGGGAACCCAGGAGAAGCTTCCAGATAGATATGGGAGAGAGGCTGGAAAGCAGAGGTGGGGGGGTGAATGCCAGGGTGCCGTCTCTGGACCTATTGTCAGCTCGGAGAGCACCAGGGCCATAGCTGCCCCACCAGCTCAGCCCTCCCAGACACACACAGTCATAGTGGTCATGGGGACATGTCTCATCTCCCTGTCTGTGAAATGGGTGAGTGGGGATGGCTCTCCAAGGAGCCATCTATCCCTGAAGTGGGGAGGCTGGACAGAGTTCCAGAAAGGGAGGCTTGAGCTCAGATTTAACAAGCTGCCTATTGGGTTGGAGCTGATCAAAACCAGACCGGAGCTGAGCTGCCTGGCTGATTCTCTGGGACTGAAGCCGCCAAGAATTCATCCCTCACTGTTTCCAGTAAATAGCTAGGCTCCCGAGGGATCCTGGGATCGGCAAGGTGGGTTGGACGTCTCACCTCCTCTTTTCTCTGTGAGCCAGACCAGGGGAGACCCAAGCCAAGAAGTCCAGGGGCCAGGCCACCCATTGTGTTCTACCTGGCTAGCCTGTGGGGGTGGGGCGGGCTGGGGACACCTAGGCTCAAAGTAGATGTGCTCCAGCTGTGACCCCCAAAGGCCTGAAGGCCAAGACCAGCCTGCTAGCCCTTTCACAGGCGCAGTCAACAAACCTTCAGAGAGTTCCCAAGAGCACCTCCCAGCTTCCCAGGGTCCTGAGGGCTCACACCTCTTTCCTCTGTCTTTGCTGCAGGTTTACAAGGGACAAGGAAATGGCAAACCCAGAGACTCAGTGGCACGGGCAAGGTGCACAGTGGACATCTTCTCTCAATTCTGTGGTTCCCCTGTGCCTGGATCAGCTTGGGGGAAGAGCCTATGTGCGTGCTCTCTCTCTCTCTCTCTCTCTCTCTCTCTCTCTCTCTCTCTCTCTCTCTCTCTCTCTCTCTCACACACACACACACACACACACACACACACACACACACACTTTTGAGTCAGGGTCTGATTCAGATACAGGGCTTCAGCTCAGTAGGTAGGCTATGGTCTGGTTCTCTGCCAAGTATGGGTACTTTCACCCTGGCCCTGCTAGGATGCCATCTTTACCTTGAGGGTTGTGAACTTGTTCTCTGGGCCTTCTACCAATCTTCTTTGCTCCAAAAAAAAAAAAAGCTTTCAAAATTAAAACAGAGCATTCAAGATGTGTATGGTGCTGGGCATCCATTCGAATTCCAGAGATCTGCCTGGCTCTGCACCCCAGGCCTGGAGTTGGGTGGCAGACAGATATTTGGTGGTCTGTCTCCTCCATGTCCTTCCCAAACTCGGCCAGAGGAAGTCATCATCTTGTAAGTATGTGGTCCCTGAGTGACATCACATGAGGCTTTGGGTCACCTAATGAAGGGGAGCTTGGTGCCAGCCTGTGTACAGTTCGTGGGGATCCCTCATGAGAGATATGGCTTGACTTCATACATGGGGCCAGGACCAGCCCTGCTGCCCTGAGACCAGGCCTTTGTGGTGTCCCTTGATCTTAACAGCCAACCCTTGATTTCCTAGGGAGGGCAGGCAAGGTGCTGGTGGCAGAATGGGAGGGTCCAGTCTGGGCGGGACCAGCACAGTGGTCCGAGACAGGCTGGTTCCTTGGGATCCCAGGATTGGCATGTGGCTTCAGCCTGGGCAAGCCCAGATCAAATCCTCCAGGCCCCCTGAAGCCTGCTGGGTCGTATCCAAAGATTAAGGCCTCCACCATTCCACTCTGGCCATTTGATCCTCTTCCAAGAACCTTATCTAGTTCTTCCTCTTTGCCTAGACCATGAGGACTGCTCAGAGGATAAGCTAGAGTCCCAAGGGGACCTTTCTAGAAAAGCTCCCACAGCACCCTTGCCCAGTGATGCATCACTGGATCCCATCTCTCCAGCAGGAGGCTGTGCCCCAGGAGTTCATGACAAGTCACAGAAAGATGTACTTGCAACCAGCGGAGGACTCTGGGTGTGTCATTATCACAGTTATCCTCAGCAGGCCCCTGAGTTCAGCCCATTCTTAGCCACTTCCTCACACTAGGAACTCTGAGCTCAGAGAGGTCAGGTGACTGGCCCTCAGCCATGTAGCTTAAAAACTGTTGTGCTGGGATTTGAGCCTGGCTGTGTGATACCAACACTTAAGTCTGTCACTCCCTGTCCCGGGCAAGACTCAAATGCAGATGTGTCTGACCCTAAAAGCTTCCCAATCCACCTTGCCAGTTCCACAGGGGCAGGCCAGCCCAATGCAGCAGGTGCAGGTGGGAGGAGACACGTGGGCTGCAGACACCTCACAGAGCAGGGCCAGTACCTACTCCCTTCTTGCTCCCCAGCAGACCACAGTGATTGGGGCAGAAAGGTGCCCAGGACTGATCAGGATACTCAATGGCCTGGAAGTGCTCCCCTCCACTGGTACACCCTCCCCTGGTGCCCAGGGACGAGCACCTGGGGACTTTATCATCCCTAGGTCAATGGAGACAGCCACTCTAGGAGGGGTCTCTGCTACTTTAAAACAGGAAGGGGGTTCTGAATAGTCCAGGCAGAGGACCCCTAATGACTACAGAACTCTCGACCCAAACTCACACCCCCAATTAAGTGCCGCCACCTGTCCTCCACTAGCTCAAGGTCGGCGCTGATAAACTCGGCACTGCCCGGTCCAGACCCTCCTTCCACCCTGGCCTGGGTGTGGAGGGCCAAGGTTGATGACAAGGCAAAACAAGCAGACAGTAAGGTGACACTGGTATTCCCATATGGCTGTGTGATGGTTAGGTCTTGTTGTCAACTTGATCTTTTTAATTATCTTGGGTGGGTCTCTGAGGATGTTTACAGGAAGGCAGCCTCTCAGTAGGGGGCAGGATATAAGGAAGCTCAGGAGAGCTAGAAGTAAACATCCTTTCCTGTGTGGGCAGTGCAGGAAGGAAATTCCAGAGACTCAGGAAGCCATTAAGTCTGGGGAAGGGTTCTAAGACCTCACCCTAAGGCTATATAAAGGGGAGGAAATTCTCTCCTTGGCCCTCCTGCCTGTTTGCTATTGTGTGTGTGGTGTAGGTGATGGGTTTCTCTCTCTGCTCGGACCTGTGAAAGGGGAGCAGCCTCTTTTGCATTCTGGAACTTCCCCTGTATCTATAGCTACAAATAAATACCTTTCTCCCCCAAATTGTGCCTGGTGTGAAGATTCATCCCAGCGGTGTGGCTGACTACGACAGGCTGTGTGGCCTTTGATAAGGCTCTTAACCTCTTCTGTTCACACAGACTCACTGGTCCTGAGGCTCCAGGAGGGAGAAGTGTCAGGGGCTTGATTTACCATGCTCACAGCAGTCGTGTGTCCCAGGTTTTGACACAGAGCCTTCTGTCACCGAGTCCTGGGCTTCAGGAATAGGAGGTTAGGTGGAGTGTGGTGGCTGGGGAAGACGGGAGCTCTGGTGGGTGGGTGTCTGCTCCCCAGTCTGTACCCTGTTGTGGCAAGATGGAGAAACCGACCAGCCCAGGGGCACGTGTTGAACCTACCTCCGGACATGTTTTCTCTTCTGTGCAGGGGTATTCTCCTCTGGCTGCCTAACCAGGGATGGGGTTCTGAGAAGAGCCTGGAACACGCAGGCTTCTCACCTGCTGCCTCTTTGGTACCACAGGCCTCAGAGTGGAGGCTGGTGGTGGGTGGTTGAGTCTACTGCACCCCACTGTAGGGTGCTGTCCTGTAGCAGGTGGCAGGCCAGCTCTCTCCAGGTGCTGACCAGATAGATCATGGAGGGACTGTGGCCAGGGCCAGGCCAAGGGCTCCTGAGTGGAGTGCTCTCATCCTTGGGGCCTTGAGCAGTGTGCCCCCCACACCTGCCTGCTTCCAATGGAGGTGAGCAGCTGGGACAGAGCCCCCCACCCACCAGAGCAGTACCCCACCCCAAGATGAAAGGAGGCCTCACCAGCTCTCACTGCTGGGGGTGAGAAGGGTTCATTAAGCCTCAGCTTGCGGACCTCCATAAGTGGGGGCGGGGCCCTCTCCAGGTCTCTCAATGTCTTGAGCTCTCCATGGGGATTGTAGCTGGAAGGATCCAGAAGGGCGCCTCTTACTCAAGTTCTGTCACCCCCACCCCCTTTTACCCAGTGAGGAGCTCAGCCCCATTGGGGAAGATTCACACACAGAACACTAGGGGCTTCCAGGGCCCTCAAAGAGAGAGATTCTGGGGTCCCCTGAAGGCCTGCAGAGTACTGAGCCCTCCCATCTGGCGCAGGGCCCAGGCTGCCTGCTGGAGATGAAAAGGGCCCTGGGGTCCCGGGTGGAGGCAGGAGGCGAGCGGGGATCCGTCGCCCGCCGGGCAGCGGATGAGCTGAGTCTAAATAAATCACTAACACACGGCGAATTCCTGGAACAGGCGCCGGGATTATGGACAAGAGAGAGAGGGGAGCAGAGGGGAGGGGGCTTCTAGGGGAGTCATACCTGGGACCCCCCTCTCATGGCAGGGCCCGTGGCTGGGCGAGGACAGGGGAGAGGGCAGAGCTGAGTTCGGGGCCTCTCGATCCACGATCCATGCGTGAGAAACTCCAAAAGCCCGGGCTGTCCGAGGGGAGGGAGGTGATGAAAGCCGCATCCTGCTCAGCGGCTGGAAGCGGGCCAGAGAGCGCCTCACCCGCACGCACCCTGCCCGGGGGGTGGGGGGGGTGGGGGGTGGGGGGGGGTGGCTAAGAACCCTGGACAGCCAGGACAGGGGTGGCATTGCCCTGAGGCCGGGGAGTGAAGCACGTTGTCTTCAGGCTTCATTCTGGAGCTCAGCTTTCATAACTACATATATATATATATATATATATATATATATATATATATATATATATATATATATATATAT